>RJWJ010004298.1:0-77248 GCA_004363605.1 Indri indri
GAAGAGAGAAAATTAAAAATAAAGGCAGTATTTAAAATGTCAGATGGTGACATGATAAATGCTGAAGAAAATAAAGCCAGAAAGGGGGAAGAGAGTGCAGGGGCAGTAGTTAAATTTGTAAGTGTTTGGGTAAGGAGGGGCACACAAGAAAATCTCCTGAAATCCTGAAGAAGGTGAGAACATGAGCCTTATGCACATCTAAGGAAAGAACGTTCATCCAAGGCAGAGGCTTGGAGGCAGAACATGTTCCTCCTTCACATGTTCGTGAAATACCACTGAGGCCAGTGTAGCTGGCATGGAGTAATTGAGGGAGGCAATAGAAACAAAGATGAAATCAGAGTGGTTACAAAGGTTGGAACACGTGAGCCTTTGTTTGCCACTGCAAGCAATCAGGTTTCTACTCGGAGTGCGAAGGGAAGTCACTGGACAGCTTTTCAGAAAGAAGCAGCATGATTTGACTTAAATGTTTTGCCCACTGACTCTAGGGGAGCAATAGAATCATCATCAGCTGTCAGGTTATCATAATAATCCAGACTCAGACCAGGGCGATAGAGGGGAAGGTAAAGTGAAATGGTAGACATATGTACACATTCAGAAGATTGGAACTAATTGATCACCACTTATGTGCACATATGGAAGTAACATTCATCAGGTGATAGGCAGGTGGGGGGGTAGAGGATGGGTAAATTCACACCTAATGGGTGTGGTGCACACCTTCTGGGGGATGGGCATGCTTGTAGCTCTGACTTGGGCAGTGCAAAGGCAATATATGTAACCAAAGTGTTTGTACCCCCATGATGTTCTGAAACAAACAAACAAAAAAAAAAGATTGAGCTGTGCCAACAGATCAAATGTTGAAGGCAAGAGAGAAAACTGAGGTACAACTCTAAACTTTTTGGCCTGGGCAACTGCAAGGGTAGAGTTGTTATTCCTAAAATGGAGGTGGGAGTGTAGACTGGGGAATGTAGGAATAGTTTTGAGCAATGTTTGAAAATTCAATTTGGGGCATCAAATGTGAGATATTTATTAACCATTTAAGGGAAGGCGTTAGTCTCAAGCTAAGAGAAAAGAACTGGGCCAGACATGTACATTTTGAAGCAGTCAGTATATAGATTGTATTTAAATCTGTGGAATAGGATACAATGTCCAAAAGAATGACATACAGAATAGAACCAAGAACTAAAATTGGGGAACTTGAAAATTTTGAGGTTGGAGACATGTACTGGGGACAGAGAAGGAATGGCAGGGGAGGTGGGAAGCAAACTCGGGGTACATTGTGTTCTAGATGCCAGGTGAAGAAAGTGTTTTATCTTCTCTCAAATATCTCTTCTACTGGTTCCCAGGTACACTGCTCTGCCCACCAAAGTAACCTGAGATTCCTCTTTTAGAAACTTCAGGAAAATACACAATCCTGATTAGAGAAGAATGTTTCACAAAGTTTTCATCAGATGATTTTTTTTCTTTTTTGTGGTAACCTTAAGCCCTTTTCCTGAAATACTAGCAACAATTATGCCACAAATGACAGATTGACTTTTGGGGCTACACTGTAAGAAATAAATTGATATGATCAGGACTATGGCTTTTATGAATCTTTACTGTCATAAAGTCTTTACTGCTGGAAGGATGAAATTAGCAGGTTTATGTTCTTTACTCTCAAGTAACTTCCAAGAAAACACAATAAGATAACTGTAAACATGAGAAAGTTTTGAGCATATGCAGCCTCTGTCCCTTTTGGCTGAAATCAAGTGTATTGAGCACGTGCACACCCTGATTAACAGTTACAAACGAATACATAAAGGTGCTTTGGTGTTGGAGATATTTCAGATAAAACACACCTACTAGGTTCTAGTTCTGTAAAAAGAATATAAGTTTTGTAGACACGTAAGCCCTTAATGCACCTCTGAGAAGAAGCTGTAGATAATAGTCCTCATTAATTTAGGCTGAGTTGCAGAAGAAATAAAACCTTTACATATCTAAACTACAAAAAAAAAAAAAAGCTTTAAACTAGAATAAAATGCTAACTCTAAACCACAAGTTAAAAGAGTTTGATAATGTCAAGGAAATTTATGTGGGTATGTATAGGCAGGTTAGGTGTCTGCCTAAGAGGAGTTTTGCACAGACTGTGTGGGTGGGAGAGAGGAGGCAGTCGAGGAAGTCTTTCTGTAAGAGGTGACACATTACAAATTAGTCTTAGAGACTGAATTAAAGTTACTGGAAATGGAAGAAAGCATATTTCTAACAAAAATAAATTTAAAAATTAAAATAAAACAGTGTGTATAGCACAGGGCCAAAAGTTCATCATCTTCCCTAAGGACCAATTTTGTGACTATCTTTTCTCCTTGGTGCCATTATGGACCTCGCATATGTTCAGATCTGTCATAATACATAACACAAAACCTGGATTTCAGGCGATTATTTTCTATGTCTTGCTTGATAGACAGTGTTTCTTGAGACCAAGGGAAGCAAGGATTAAATCTTAAACATTTATATTTCCAGCATTTATGTTTCCTGACATTATTAAACTTTTCATAGCATCTATGATTACAATAAACCTATTTCCCATTTTGCTAGGAAAGATTAATTATTCCTGTTTTTCTGGTGTAATTCTTAATTGTGTCTCCTTTCACTTTCAAAAGTGTTCTGGTTTAGATGATAAATTATGTTGTCATTATCCCTATGGAAAAATAGATTATGTATCATAGAAACACATTTGAAATAGCAGCAAATTTGACTGATAGATACCAGGTAGAATTCTCAGACAAAAAGAAAAAGTTAAAAAGTGACCACTATATATAAAACGATCATGAAAAGCCTAGACTTTACAAAGGGCAAGTTAATCTGATAACAGATATCAATTTATCTCTGATCATGAAAAGCCAGACCTTGGGCAAAAGGGATTAGAAGGACAAAAATCCCATCAAGTTCTCACCACAGAGTTTTTGTTTGATTTGGAATTTACTTTCATAGCCTTTAACCAACACCTTCAAAATCTAAATCAAGTTGTTATTAAAGTTTATTCAAATACAATTTTTGCTCAGATTAGGTTTAAAGCATAAAAGCACAGTTTGTTATATTAGTGAATTAAATATGTGTATATAGTAAAGAATATTAACGGTTAAACTATGAAATGAAAAAAATTATAACATGTTACAAATCTTAGTCATATTGAATAAAGGGCTGTTTTGAATTACTTATTAAAATTCAACAAATGTGGTCAAAGAACATAATAGTAAATTCATGACAAAAATAAAAAAATTAATGAACATGAACAAAAATTAGTGTTTTTAGCAATCCAAGATTGAAAAAAATAGATGATACATCATTTTTTTTTTTTTGTCAGAGTAGTTTGGAAATTTTTACCAAGATATCAATTTTTGTTCTTGTTCATGTAATAATTTTCTTGTATAAATTTATAAAGAAGCACATAGATATACATATACAGCATATGTATAAATATATATTTTCATCACATCCCAATTGATAATAGGAGAGACTTTAATCAAAATACTGAACTGTAAATAATTGGTTAATCCATGTGATGGATTATTTACCAGTCAAAAATATAAAAGGTCGCATTTTGAAATATTATTTAACAAAATGTGGACATGCTCATGATATATTATACATCAATTTTCCACCTTACTGTCCTCTCTTCAATAGTTAATTTCCTTTGGAGGTGGTAGGAAAGTGGAGGTTCCATCTTAAGCCTCTGATAGTTGGTCTTTCCGCTGTCACGTAGTATCTTAGTGCAATTTCTAGATGGGGGCTGATCTTTCACGGAGTAGTCTTCACTTCACTGTTGGTCACTGCCTAGGATTTCTAGACCGTATCCCCCTGATACCCAAACATCTGACCTAGTCATTGAGGTTACTCTTAAAAGGAATCGCTGAAATCCTTAATAGAGAATTCCCTTACTACCTGGTGTCCTGTGGTAGGGAGGCTGGTTTTATTCTTTTCATGACATTCAATTCTCCCAATTACACATTCTTGTAAAAAATGGATATAAAATTACTTATTAGTCTTACAAATAAAATCTGAAAAAATAGACCTAAATTTGATAGGAATGCAGAAGATTTAATTTTATCATGCATGTTTTTTAAATAAGCATGCATCTCAAAAATATTTTTTGAAAGAAATGCAAACTAAATGAGACACATGATCCTGGATTAGATCTTGAACCAGAACATACACACACACACAAGCACATGTATACATAAAGTTCACTATTTGAACAACTGATAAAATGTCAAAGTCTTTAAAGTAGGCAGATAATACCATTGTATTAATGCAAATTTCCTGATTTTGATAGTAATACTTTGGTGATGGAAGAGAATGTTCTTGCTTATAGGAAACAGCCATTTCAGTATTCAGAGATAAAGCAATATAATGTCTACAACTTACTCTCACATTGTGGAGAAAAAAATCACAGATTACTCTATCATCTAGAAAAAGATAAATAGGATACAATCTCAGCACATTTTTGGAATCTGGCATTTTTGTCTTACTATTTTGGTAACTTCTGAAATTATTTCAAAATTTTTAAAAAGTTTGAAAAATTAAGTAAATGTATTTTAAAAAGAATAAGAAATACACAGGCAAACATATGAATATGTATACAACGCTTGAATCTAATATGTTTGGGAGTTTCTAGAATTACGTGAGAAACAAAAATAAGTTGCTGATTATAAGACTAAAGAGGCATTATAATTTAATGATTTAAAAAATGACTTAAATTTGAAAGACTTAAATTGGGCTTCTGACTCATTACATAATAGCCAGGTAGCCATAATTACTTTGAACCTCATCTTGTTCAACTGTAAGGTTAAGAAATAGGAACTGCCTTAAATAATTTATGTATTTATTCTATGTATTTGGTTTACAAATTGGAATGATTTGACTTACTAAGTAACAAATGCTTCATAACTAGACATAGTCAAGAGCATGTGTATATACAACTTAGGCTGTTAAGAGGAGATTTTACATAGAATTATTTAGGATGAGTTTTCTCTATGACTTTCCATGAACTATGTTCCGTAAGTCTACAACATATAGATAATATTGAATAGGCTAAAATGCCATACATATATAGAGTGATATTATGGATAACTTTAAGTTTAAAACTATGTTCTATTAAAACATTGTCATATGCTTCTTATTATTTATAATGACTTAATTATATAGCTTCACTTTTGAGATGAATTTCATTGTGGAAAGTGGATTATAAAGCTAATATACTTGAATTTCTTTTCTTATATATCGATATATAATGTATGTGTATGTCTGTATACATATACACACTACACACAAACATATTCCATTGTAACACTCTTCAAAATGTCTAAGCATGTCACTGAGGCCTAGAGGACATTTTGAGGACAGAGAAGATTTACGTGTTTCAGAAAAAACAAATACCACATTAAACCTAATATGGTGAAAATAATATGCATATATTATAATGCTTTTGAACTATGCAATTCAATAAAACTAATATAATCTTTCTATTAATGGCATCATTTTCTCTTAGAAAACATTTAAATTAAATCCTATGTTATTAGGAAATGCTATAACTTTTGGAGAATTAGGTCATGTAAGAGAGTTGCATCGTAATACACTGTAATTTGCAACCAATTCAGAATGTGTCAAGAGTCATTCAGTTCTATGAAACCATTCTGTCACACAGTGTTTTTTTTTTCCTTTTTAAGTAATCACACAGTATATAGTTCTATCAGTCTAGCCACAAATGCATATCATGAGTAGTCTTGGAGAAAGCTAATTCTTTCAAAATTATGGATGAAATAATAAAGAAAATAATTCATAATATAGAAATAATTTGCAATTTCAATGAATTAATTTTCTGTTAATTTTCTATTTAAAAATGTGTGTACTGATTAAAATTATGTTAATAGGATCCGTACTAAATAATCTAGTTAACATATTGAATATAATGTGTTAATTTTATCCTTTAACCAGTCCTTTACAAGTTAACTTTTACAGGTAATTTATAGCAGAGAATAAAATGTCTCCTGCTTATTTCAATATTTTTCTATTTTAAATTAAGTTAATTCTCTTTTAAAATTAATTACAAGTTAGAATCTTGTTTAGAATGTAAAATTTGCAAATTTTGCAAATAAATGAATTTGCAAAATTTGCAAATAAATGAATAACTGAGTGAATATATAAGGAAAATTATCTTTAAGAGGCCCATTGCAGTCATCATTATAGAATAATCCTTTTTAAAACTGATTGGGCATAATAAAAATTGTTTTTAGCAGAGCACTATTATCTTTTTTTTTTATTTCTGAATATGACAGGGGTACAAATGCTTTGGTCACATAAATTGCCTATGCATTGCCTGATTCAAAGATACAAGCATGCTCATCCCCCAGACCGTGTGCACTGTACCTATTAGATGTGCATTTACTCATCTTCTCCTTACTCCCCCCACCTGCCTGATCCCCAATGAAAGTTACTTCCATTCGTACACATAATTGTTGATCGATTGCTACCAATTTAATGATGAGTATATGTGGTGCTTGTTTTTCCATTCTTGTGATACTTCACTTAGAATAATGGGCTCCAGCTCCATCCAGGATAATACAAGAGGTATTAGTTCCCATTTTTTATGGCCGAGTAGTACTTTATGGTATACATATACCACATTTTATTAATCCACTCATGTATTGATGGGCACTTGGGTTGTTTCCACATCTTTGCAATTGTGAATTGTGCTGTTACAAACATTTGAATGCAGATGTCTTTTTTATAGAATGCCTTTTTTTCCTTTGGGTAAATATACAGTAGTGGGATTGCTGGATCAAATGATAGTTTTACTTTTAGGTCTTTGAGGTATCTCCACACTACTTTTCCATAGAGGTTGTACTAGATTTCAGTCCCACCGGCAGTGTATGAGTGTTCCTATCTTTCCGCACCCACACCAACATTTGTTGTTTTGGGACTTTTTGATAAAAGCCATTCTCACTGGAGTCAAGTGATATCTCATTGTGATTTGGGTTTGCATTTCCCTGATGATTAGGGACATTGAGCATTTTTTCACATGTTTGTTGGCCATTAGTCTATCTTCTTTTGAAAAGTTCCTGTTCATGTCCTTTGCCCACTTCTTAATGGGGTTGTTTAATTTTTTCTTGCTGATTTGCCTGAGTTCTTTGTAGATTCTAGTTATTAGCCCTTTGTGGGATGTATAGCCGGCAAATATTTTCTCCCATTCTTTAGGTTGTCTATTCACTGTAATGGTCATTTCCTTAGCTGTGCAGAAGCTTTTTAATTTGATTAGGTCCCATTTATTTACTTTTGATGTTGTAAATACTATCTTATTTCTACATATTAATAGTGAAATTTTTCTTAGACCCTGGAGCTTAGAAATTTTTCTTAGAACTGACTTCAAATATCTATTACCTATTCTTCCTATTTATTACCCTAGAACATCTGCTTTCTCATTACCCTTATGCATTACTTTAAGGCTTTGATCCTAAATGGAATTAAAAATTCTTGTAACTTTACTCTTTAAAATATAGTAATCTACCTTTAAAAATTACTTAGCATTGTGGCTAAATTCTTAGAATACAGATAGTATTTTATCAGTTTTCAAAAAAGAATATTCAAAACCATTTTAGACCTCCAAAAATGAGAAGAGCTTGTAGAAAGAAGAAATTACTACATTTCTGTAGTTGTTATTAAACTATGTATGTTTGCCCTAAAATGCTTTTGTTCTGGATGGTAGCATAAGTAAATTTTAGAGAGAGAGACAGAGAGAGAAGATTATTAAATAAAAATAAGAGGTAATTATAAATGTTATGAAGAAGAAAAAATGAGAGAATAAAAATGTAATTGAAGAGGATTAGTATATTATATAATGTCATCAGAAAAGAAATGTTTGAGGAGATGATGTATTAGCAATTACCTAAATGATAAGAAATAAGCCACGAGAAAACCCAAGGAAAAAGTTTTCCACATGAAAGGACAGCAAGGGTAATGGCTCTTAGGTAAGGGCAAGGTTGGTGTATTTGTAGAACTCCCTTGAAGCTAGAATTCTTGATGCAATTTGGGTTCCTACAGCTACATAGACTTTACAATGGGAAGGTAGAAATGATGTTCCTTCTCCTCGGCTAGAAGGCAAGATCATAGAATCTTGGGTGTTTAGAAGTACTTGCTTTGGCCATACTTACCATGCCAGAGACCTGCCATCTTTGTAAAGGCAAGCAGCCCTTTTAACGGAGTCATGATGACCCTAGCAACAAATATCTGACCTCTAGATGTCAGCTAAAGCAGTAATGTCCTTGAACTTAAAAGACCAGATATTTTTCTGGAGCCCTCCAATGATTTCATGAGCACCTAATTCCTTGTATTAAAGCTCTTCCTGCTTGAAATGTCCAAGTCATCATTCTTACTGGTCTTTAAACTAAGGTGAATTATTGTAATCTATTTCAGCTCAGGTAGTGAGCAAAAAGAACGAAGAACTGACTCAGATATAATAACTCATTATAATGTGCTCTTTTAAATACTATTGAACATGACAAGTTCTTCCTGAGTACCAAGTTCCATGATCTTACTGCTGATTCTAAACTTATGAAAATATTCTCTTTTAATAATTCATTTTATACGCAGATTTCCTGAAGAAAATATGTTGATTACTTCAGTTTCTGTTTTGATTCTTTTAAAATGATGATTTAAAATTAAAAATAGAGAAAAATATGGAAGAGGAAAAAGGGCCTATGATCTATATGCACTATTTATTTATTTATTTATTTCTTCACATAAATATTTTGTTAGAAAATTCAAATAGGCAAATATAAAATGACAAATGAGACTTTTATCTCTGACCATGTTCTTCTATCCAAAAACAACATCTATTAGCCTTTTCATGCATATATCTTTACAAAAACAGGCCTCATACTCTATACACTATTCTGCAACTTGCTTGAATTGCTTCATATCTCTAAGAATACTTTGTATCAGCACATACATATCTACCTCATTTTTTTAATGAACATCTAGACATTAATGGTTTATTTAGTTAATCAAGCCTCTATTGATTGGCATTTAGGTGGTTTCCACTTGTTTGCTCTCAAAAACAATATTGCCCTGTATTTTTGTATACTTATTTTTGGAAATTTATAAGAAAATTTCTAGGTAAAACCAAACAACCAAAGAAACAAATAGTGCGAAATCTAATAGTATAAGGCTGAGAGATAAAGATCAACTTTCTCCAAAATGATTGCAACAAATTAAAACTACCATACAATCTATAGAGGTTGTCTATCTCTAGATATTCTTACAGGTTTTGAGTATTATACAATTTTTAAGTCTTAATTTTAAAAATGACCATATCTATTAGAAATGAATTCATGTAAAGTTTTAGATTTTGTTTTTTCCACTTGGGTGTTTTTATACATTAACTTTCCTCATATCCCTTGACAATGGTTTCTTTTAGGTTACTTGCCTTTTCATTGTTTTTTACGTCCTCTTTGTAATTAAGATTATGTTGCAAAAGGTTTTTCTCAGGTTTTTTTTTTTTTTTTTTGGTATGTTCTAACATTGAATTTTTCAGATTGCACTTTCCTTTCTCTTTATTGTTTTCTTGAGGGAGGAAACATGCAACATAATACACAAAATGTTAAGTGTAGAGTTTGCTGAAGTTTTCCATTTGTATATATCTATGTAGCCACTATGCAGAGCAAGATTGAGAACATTTCCAGCACTCCAAAGTGTTTCCTTTTGTCCTCCCTCACTCTGCCACCACATGTCAATGATTACCCAAAGGTAACAACTATCCTCAATTCTATAGTTATAGACTTTCTGACTATTTTGAAATTCATGGAATAAATGAAACAATAAGTATATGCTCTTCTGTGTCTGGATTCTTTCACTCAATTATGTCTTCGAGATTTTTTTTTCATGTTCTGTGTTTCAGTATAATTCTTTAATTTTTTACATTTTTTGTAGTATTTCATTATGAATATACTAAATTGATTTACCCATTCTACTGTTGATGGCTATTTGGGTTGTTTCCAGTTTTGTATTATTGCAAGAACTGCTTTAACCCTTCTTGTAGATGCTTTTTGATGGACATAGCCACTTAATTCTCTCATGTATATACCCAGGGATGAAATTGTTATTTCATAGATAGATAGATATAGATATTAACTCTAGGTAATGCCTATCAGTTTTTCAAAGTTGTGCATCAATTTATAATTCTGTCAACAATGCAAAAGCATTCTGATTGATCCACATCCCCACCAAAGCTTACTGTTGTCAGTGATTGAGTCATTGGGTGGATATTTTATCCATTGGAAAGGATGTATAATGGTATCTCATTTTGGTCTTAATTTGCATTTCTCTGATAACCAATGCTATTGAGTTCCTTTGTATTGGCATTGCCTTTTGAAAAGTATCACCTCAAATATTTTGAGCTATTTTTATATTGGATTTTAAATTAATTTCAAGTCTTTACGTAATATTGACGTGACTCTTGTTTGCTACACATTTATTTTCCAAATATCTCATGGTTTATCTTTTCACTTTCTTTCTTTCTTTTTTTTTTTTTTTTTTTTTTTTTTTTTTTTTTTTTTTTTTTTTTTTTTTTTTTTTTTTTTTTTTTTTTTTTTTTTTGAGACAGAGTCTCACTGTGTTGCCCGGGCTAGAGTGCTGTGGTGTCATCCTAGCTCACAGCAACCCCAAACTCCTGGGCTCAAGCGATCCTCCTGCCTCAGCCTCCCAAGTTGCTGGGACTACAGGCATGCACCGCCATGCCTGGCTAATTTTTTCTATATATTTTTAGTTGTCCAATTAATTTCTTTCTACTTTTAGTAGAGATGGGGTCTCGCTCTTGCTCAGGCTGGTTTCGAACTCCTGAGCTCAAACAATCCACCCACCTTGGCCTCCCAGAGTGCTAGGATTACAGGCATGAGCCACCTCGCCCGGCCAATCTTTTCACTTTCTTAATAGTCCCCTTTGATAAACAAATTTCATGTAAAATTTATCAATATTTTGTATTATGACTAGTGATTTTTGTGTCCTCTTAAAGACATTTTTACCTAGTCAAAAATCATGAAGATGGTTTTCTGTATTCTCTTCTGTTACAAAATTGTTTTAGTGTTAACATTCAGGCTTGAAATTCATTTTGAATTCATATTTGTATATGGTGAAAGATAGAAGTTAAACTGTTTTTGTTTGTTTGTTTTTCCACTTGGATATTTATCGACCAAGCACATTTATTGAAAAAACCATAACTTCCCGACTGAATTGTAGTGGGCTTTTACCATAAATGAAGTCATTATGCATATGTGGGTCTCTTTCTAGACCTATATTATAGTGATTTTCAAAGCAGTGAAAAATACTATAAAGTTATTGGTCTTTTCACTATGTTGGTATTTGCACTGATTATACAATAGCATCTGTAGGTACAATTGATGGAGACATACCATGAATCAAGGCAGTGGCACTAGAAAATAATAGTTGTCATTATGTTATTTATTTGTTTCTATGTACATGTGGTGAGGGAAGGGTAGTTTTACTTGAGAAGACCTTGACAATGCAGTAAAAGTTACTAAGTTTATTGAACTTGATCTTGATTACACATCTTTTAAAAAATTTTGTGTGAAGCAATGTGAAGTACTTGTAAAGCACTTCAACTACATACTAAAGTACAATGATTACCTCAAGGAATCTTAAGGACTATCTCTATTATTTGAATTAGAAACTAAAATTGATGCTGTTTTCAATAAAACTTCACTTGCTTGGAAAAATAACTGAGAAGGAAACTATGACTATTTGGCAGACATTTTCCCAAAACTGAAAGAAATTCCTTTCACATTAAGAAAACAACAAGTTCAAGAAAAAAAAAAAGAAAGAAAAATGCTTGCCCATGATAAAAATAAAAATTCCAAGCAAAAAATTAAAATTTTGGAAAATTTGTATTTACCACTATGAGATTGACAGCTTCCTGATATTTAAAGAATTTTCCAATGAGATTGATGGTGATTTTTAATGAATGTGATCTTTTTGATAGCATATAATGAAATATGCTAATATTTGGAATATCTGCATAGCAATAAACTTTTTCCCCAGTTGAGCAATGCAAGGGTGAATGTTCCACTCAAAATACAAGATAATCCTGTGGATTTCAATGTAGCAGATCATGGAAGATTTAGATTCTACTTTGCAACTAGCCTTTACAAAACTACTATTTGTTGAGTTTTGATATCAAAGAATATCCACAAATGTCTGAAAATGCTATTTAACTACTACTCTTTTTTCCAACCATATATCTGTGTGAGGCTGGTGTTCTCTATATTCTTCAACCTAGGTAACAGGTTACACAAATTGAATGCAGAAGCACAGGTGAGAATCCTGCTGCTCTTCATTCTAATCTCCATTTCATTTGCCCAGTGGAGCTGCTGCTGTCTGCTTAGGCTCTATGTGCCATCACCACTTTGGAAAATGCCATCAGGAAGATCTAAGGTACATATGAAGCATGTCAATGCGATTACATTCTCTCCTGTATTATAACCCTGCATTGGTTACTGTCCAGGATCTGAAATGCTGTTTTTAATTTTCTTCAGCTCTTTTCATTGACCATGTTGATAAGGTAAATTTGATACCAGTTACAACATCATGGCCAGAATGGAATGTTACCTGTCATTATTTATTCTTATTAGTTTTGAAATAAATTTTATCAAAAGAGACATTTATTACACTATCTAGTCTATTTATTATTTTCTTCCTGGGATTTTATGTTCTTTTAGAAAGATAATTAAATAAAACTCAAGTCTAACATTTCTCTCTTTCTCTTCCCCACTCTGCCTCTGTCTTAATTAAACATTTTTTTTCCCCTGTAAAACAAATGCAAATTAAGTTGTGTCATAAATTGTGTAAAATTGTTGTTCTTTAAATGTTTGGTAAAATTCTCCAGTGAAATCTTCTTGGCCATGGAGCTTCATTCTCTGGAGTTTATTAATTACAAATTCTTTTTTTTTATGGTTATAGAACTATTCAGAATATTTCAACTTGGGCAAATTTTAGTATTTTGTGGTTTGGGCAAATTGGTACACATATTCAAAGTTACTAAAATTATGAGTATTGAGTTGTTCATATTATTCATCATCCTTCTATTGGCTCAAGAATCTGTAGTGATATCCCCTATTTAATTATTGGCATTAGGGATTTGTGTCTGCTAACTTTATGGTCTATAAATCTTGTTAGAAGTTTGCTCATTTTATGGTCTGTTCAGACTACCCAGTCTTGTTTCATTGTTTTCTATTTTTTAGTTTAGTTTAATTAGTTTAATTTATTCATTGATTTCTGCTTTTATCTTTACTATTTCTTTCTTTATTGCTTTGTGTTTATCTTGCTGTTATGTTTTTAATTTCATGTGAACATTATATCGAGGGCTTTTCTTGTTTTTAACATAAGCATTTAGTTACAAATTTCTCTCTGAGCACTGCTTTAGGTGTATCCCACATATTTGGATATGTTGTGTTTTCATTTTTATTCAGTTATATGTTTATTTTTATTGCCCTTCGAGGTATTTTTTTGTTACGCATGGATTATTTTGAAGTGTGTTGCTTATCTTCTATGTATTCAGAGATTTTCTTGTTGACTTTCCATTCATAATTTTTAAGTTGATTCCATTTTGGTCACAAAACACTCTCTGTGGGTAGTTTCATTCGTTCAAATTTGTTGAAGTATGTTTTATGGCACAGGCTGTGGTCCTCTTTGGTGACAAGTCCATGGACACCTGAAAAAAAGTCTTCTGCTTTGTTGGGCTGATGTTCTATTAATATATATGTCAATTAGATCCTGTTGGTTGCTTGTGTTGTTCAGGTCTTCTCTATCTTTGCTTATTTTCTGTCTATTAGTTCTGTCAGTTGCTGAGGGAAATAATGGGTTGAATTCCCCAACAATTTTGAGTGTTTTGGTTTCTCCTTCAGCTCTATTAGCTTTTACTTCACATATTTTGAGGCTCTGATGTTTGGTTAAGTACATTTAGGATTATTGTATCTTCTTGCTGGATTGATACTTATATCATTATGTAATGTACCTTTTGCCTCTAGTAATTTCTTTTTGTTCTGAAATTTACTTTACCAGATATTAAAGTAGTCATTCCTATTTTATTCTGCTTACTATTTGCATAGTATATTTTCCTATCCTTTTACTTTCCACTCGCTTATGTCATTGAATTTGAATTGAGTTATTTTTTTCCTTAACAAATTGTTTATTTTTGACAAGTTTCTTTAGTCATTCTTAATGGTGGGGGTTTGCCAGCAACAATTTTTTAAAAGTTTTTCTTTATTTGATAATATCTTTATTTTTCCTTTATTGCTAAAAATTTATTTTGCTGATTATAGAATTTGCAGTTTACGGTACTTTTCTTCAAATATGTTTTGTCACTTTCTTATGGCCTTTGTGCCTTCAGATGAGAAAAAACAGGTATCATTCAAATTGATGTTTCCCATAAGTGTGGTGTCATTTCTGTCTTAATGCTTTTAAAAACTTTTCTTAGTTTTCTGAATTTCATTTTGGGAAGTGTCTTTGCATTTTGGTTTTATCCTGTTTGGAATTCACTGAGATTCTTGAATCTGCAGGTTAGTGCCTTTCTTAAATTTGGGAAGTTTTTAAGATATTATCCCTTTAGTACTCCTTTAGCACCCCTCTCTTACTCAGCTCCTTTGGGACTTTGGTGATATAAATGTTAGATCTTTTGCTATTTCTAATGGGTCCTTGAGGCTCTGCTAATTATTTTTCAGTTTCCTTCTGTTATTTAGATTGAGTAATTCTATTGATCTGTCTTCAAGTTCATTGATTCTAACATTTGTTAGAATGGTTAGAAATAAACTAGGCATAGAAATAGTAATAAACCAGGCAAAGAAATATTAATAAAGAGGGTACAGAAAGACAATACCACATGATCTCACTTATACATAGAATTTTAAAAAGTTGAATTCATAGAAGTAGAGAGAATATGGTTACCAGAGGCTGAGGGCAGGAGGTGGATGGGGAAAGTGGAGATACTGATCAAAGCATACAAAATTTCAGTTAGACAGCAGCAATAAACATTTATGATCTTAAATAGAATGGTGACTATGATTATGCATTATATATTTCAAACATTATTTTTATATCCTGGATATTTTGTCTATTAGCAAACTCTGGGTCCTATTTTAATTTTGTTTAATAGGCAATCACACTGTTTAGGGTTTGTATGCAAGCCCTAGTCTACATTTGTGGGCTGTGGTTCTAATGACAATTTAATTTTCAGGCCTTTGTTTTGTTATATTGGTCAATTTGGTTTACATCATGCCACCAGGGCTTCATGTGTCCATGATGGAGCTGCTAAAGAAGGAAGAAGGAGTTTCCCCAAGCCTAGCTGCCCTACTGTTGCTCAGTGGGGGAGGGGAGTCTTAGGCCCACTGGGTCAAAGAGACTTCCTTGTTGTGACATGGTCTCTCTTGCCTTGCCCTTGCTGTGCAGCCACTCTGATATCTTTCAGTGGAGGAGGAGAGTTAGGAAAGAGAGTGCTTGTTCTAGATGCTAATCAATAGCAGAGTGCCCAAGTGATTTCCCATTTCTGGTGGTATTGGGCTCATATGGTGCTTTTAGGGGAGTTCCTATTTGATTTGGGGAAGGAATGAGCCTACCCAGGCTGTCTTCTGTTGCTAGGTTGGAGTAGGTAAATGCTAGATCTGCATCACTTTCTCCTGTTAGTGATGCAGTGGGCTTAGGAAGGTAGAATAGAGGTGTAAATTAACCTGTTGGTTCCTTGTTTCCATTGCACTAGGCTCCCAAACCAGTTTCCCTTCCTCCTTGATATTTTAGATTCCTCTTTTAGTTGTCTCTTACCTTATTTCCAGGATTTCTAAGTACAACTTAGTCTGAGGAGCAGGGAGAAATAAATCAATTTCATCTCATCTGGACCAGAGTCCTACAAACCCCTTTTTTTGCAACTCCAATTTTATGATTTCATTTTCTTCTTTACACCACAGGCTGCAGAATATACATTTTTCCCCTTCCTTTTCCTAAAATAAATTGCTAATTTATTTATTTATTATGATTGCTGATTTATTATGATTCAGGAATGACCTAATTAAATTAAACTCTACATAAAAGTAGTTATTTTAAACTCTTAAAATACTCTAATTAGGATGGGTTACGACAACACAAAGCAATTCCTTTATATATTGAAAGTTTTATTAAAATTACAGCCATGCTACTTGAATAAGAATAGATTCTATTTGTATATGATTTTTCAGAAACATTACCATTATATATGGTTTTATATATCTATTTCACAGCTATATCAACACAATCTATACACAAACAGATGAAGCATATTATTTTTGTTATGAAGAAATTGTTCTTCTATGAAAAATTTGAAACATTTCTGTGGTGAGGATGCTATTCTTAGAAGGACAAAGTGTGATTCTCCCAAATGCTTTCACATTCATCTGTGAAGCTAGTAAGCCTTCTAATATTATTTCAGCCAATCTTTAATGTAAGCATTCAATATTTGACTTAAAAATTCAGTTTTTGTAAATTTTGCTCACCAATACTGAGTAAGGTATATATTTGAGCAACAGAATGACACTAAGTTCATTAAATATTATGACATAGTTCCAGTTTTTTGACCTTTGGACTAGCAGTATAATAGTATTCTGTCATTTATTTTTTAATTTCAAGAATTTCAAATACTTCTTTTATAAGTTATATATTTTCATTTTCATCCTGAAAATCATAGAAAAAGAAAAAACAATATCTGCCCCCTTGGCGCATGAGGTGGCTATTTCTCTCCGAAGTCTTCCACTTCCTCAGGGTGCTGCCAGCTAACAGCACCCAGGGGTCTCTGTTGGAAAGATCTAGAGTATTTTCTCCCCTCCTGACTCTCTCTTAATCCTTCTTCCTAATGGCCTCTCCCCTTTCCTCCCTCATCTGTGACAACCCCAGATGGCTGGTACCAAAGACAGGAAGAGACTATGATTTCTGTTGTTTCTATTCTCAGCCTGCTGGATGTTCTAAAAGAAGAAAGCATAAAGCATTTGCTACCTTCCTGGAAAGGAGTAAATGTGGGATTCTTCAAATTATTACCTCAATACATTATCCTACCACAGTGAATAAAACACTAGCTAAAATCAAATGATTGAATCAGACAATAAATACCATAAATGGTTGACGTGTGAGTGAGGAGTGTGATTGGCATGGAGTAGGATCAAAGTAGGTGTAGCAGAGAGATGCATTTGAAATTATCCATACAATGTAAGGCTAATGACAGGAAAATAGCATGGCCATGATGTTAAAAACCAATTATTTCACATGAAATAAAGAAAACGAGTTAATTTAAAATGCACTTAATTTTTCTGTTTTTTAATGCTAGACTAACAAATAAAAATATAGATTGGAATTCACAGCTCGTGAATTTATGGCAATGAGTACTGAGAGTAATGACAAATTAGTTATGACAGAGTACCTGTACTGATAAATATAAAAAGGAAATAGATGAGATGATCTTTATACCTTTTGCTTTAGTCAATATGTCACTAATATACTGTATGATATTGTAAGCACCTCGATTGGATATTTGCTGGCACGTTACAAATGACATTAGTGACCTTTTTTAATACAAATATTTTAAGCAAACAAATAACAAAGATCAAAGATAAGGAAAAAAGGAACCATGTGACTACTGGAAAATATCAATGGCTCCTCTTGTAAATGCTATAGGATTGGGCAATCTTTAGTGGTTTCGATATCAACACAAAAATAAATATGTTTATTACATAATATTATTTTGAATAAGACAATGTAATAGTTGCATTATATAAGTGAGAAAGTATGTTATTTTATTCACATCATATCCTTCAAAATATATTGCCGTTACATACAACTTGAGCTGAGATGCCTGCCTGTAAGGTTATAACATTTAATACATTTTGAAAGCAGCAGTAAATTGAAACAAATAATCAGTTTAACAAACCCCAGAACCAACTTAATCATAGATTATATTGACTGAGATCCCACACCAGCTGCCTGAGAGTAAAATGAACTTGCCTATTTGTAGAGGTAGACATTGTTTATTTCAGTCTCAACTGTTCTTTTTCACAAAATATCTGACACGCAATGATTATCAGACATGCTAAAAATCAAGAAGCGACAGCCCATTGTCAAAGGAGGGTATAATCACTGTAATTAATCTCAGAGAGGGCTAGATGTTGGGATCACCAAACAAGGGAATGGATATGATTAAGGTATCAAGCAGAAAAGTTTGATGAAGAAGTGAGAAATTTCACAATAGTCATGGAAACTAAATAATAAAAACATGAAAATTCTAGGCATATGATTTCAGAAGGATTCATTTAAACGTCCTAAAAGCAGACTAGCTACAAGAAAGAAAAGTATTGGTGAACTAGAATTTAGGTATTTAAACTGAAATACAAAGAGGAAAAAAATGAGTAAAAAAATAATAAAGAAAATTAATGCATCCAAGGTTTGTGGGATAATGTAAAACATCTAATAATATAATTAGAGGCCCAAAAGGAGAGAGAGTGGCTGAAACCTTGCTAAAATTGAACGTAACACCAAACCACAGAAAAACCAAAGCAAGAAAATGCAAAGAAAACTACACCTAAATGACAGGAAACTCTTTGCAATCAAACTGCTAAAAAAAGTAAAGCTGAACAGCAGATTTTAAGATCAGTCAGTGGAAATAAAATACATAGATGGAAATAATGCTAATTATAATATTAATAGCTCACTTTCACTAGAAATGATGGAAGGCAGAAAATAATTAAATGGTATTTTTAAAGTTCTGAGGAAGGTATAGGCATGGTCAGCCTAGAATTCTAAATCTAGCAAATATTGTAAAAATGAAGATGATGTAAAGCTATTTAGAGATAGAATAAAGCAGAGAGAGGTGATTTTCAGAAGACTGACATACTAAGGTAAAATTAAGTCATCCCTAGCAGACTATAACTAAAAGAAATGCTAAAAGAAGTTCTTAAGGTTAAGAGGAATAATATCGGATCAGATGGAACACAAGATCTTCAGAAGGAACAAAATCGGAAGTGCTGTATATCTAGGAAGATAGCTAAATTGTGGGTGTCTGTGTTTATTTTTAAATAAGTTTGACTATTTTAATCAAGGCTTATTAAAATAATAACAAAATGATGACAATATATTGTGCTTTTTATAGCAAATAGAAAAATCAAATTATAAAACAAGTTCCCTAAGGGCAGAGGTAAGAAAATTGAATTATACTTAGGAAAGTTTCTTACACTGTTTAAGTAGTATAATAATATTAAGGTAGCCTATGATAATTTATAAATGAATATATAGTAATGTCTAGAACAGTGGTTCTCAACTAGAGGTTATTTTACCCTCTAAGGGATATTTGGTAATGCATGGAAGCTTTTCTGGTTGTTACAACTGGCCTTGGGGTGATACTAGCATCTCATAGGTGTGGGATACTTCTAAAATCCTATGATGTATGGGATCACCTTTCCACTACAAAAAATAATGTAACCTAAAATTTCAGAGTGGTGGATTGAGCAATCCTGCTCTTCTACTCTAGAGTAACTATTGAAAGCATCAGTACCAGACATAAAATTCAATCATTAAATAATAGTCAATTTATACAAAAGAAGGCAAAAGAGGAGGAAGAGAAGAACAAGAAACAGATTGGGTAAATGGGAAAAATTAGCAAATTTGGAGAATCTGCCCTAACCATATCAAGAATTATATTTAATGAAATTGGCCTAAGCATTCTAATTAAAAGGCCAGGTGTGTCAAACTGCCTAAAAAAATTAAGTATTTACTAAGTTTATGTGGGTTACAACAAACATATCTTATGTATATTGACAAGATTGGTTAAAAGTAAAATGGTGAAAAAAGATGTACCATGCAGGGATGGGGGAGGAGGGGATCGGCGAAAACCTATCCAATGGGTATAGTGAACACTATCTGGGTGTGGCCACACTTATAACCCTGACTCAAGCATTACAAAAGTGATCAATGTAACCAAAATCATTTGTACCCTGTAATATTTTGGAAAAAAAATGTACCATGCAAACAACAATGATGGCTGGTGACGCTGTAATAATATCATACAAAGTATATAACTAGAGACAAGAAACAAATTATATTTCATAATGATAAAAAGACCAATTCAACATAAGAGAAAACGGTCCTGAATGCAACTAAAAACTAATCTTAAAATACATGAAAAAATAATTGACAGAATTAAAAACAGAAATAGACTAATCCCCATAGTTAAATATTTTAACACCTATCTCTCAGCTGTTAATAAAGTAGACCAAAAATCAGAAAAAATAGAAAAGATTTGAATACCATCAATTAACGTAGCTGATATTTATGAAACACTTCCCTCAAAAATTATAGAATGCACATTTTCTTTTCATATACACAAATAACATTCCCCAGGATAGATTATATGCTGGCTCATAAAACAGATATTAATTAATATTTTAAAAATGAAATCATGTAGACTATATTATCTTACCACAATGTTAGATTAGAAATTAATAATAATCAGATACATAAATATTCACAGATATTTGAACAAAAAAATACTTCTAAATAACCCAAGACCAAGAAAAAAATGTAAGGGAATCTTTAAATTTTGGGGAACTAAATGGTGAGGAAAATACAACATTAAAATTTGTAAGATGTAGCAAAAGCAATAGTTAGAGGAAATTAAATGACTTTGTATTATAAAAGTGAACATATAAAATTAATGATCTTGATTGTCAGTTTAAAAAGCCAGAAAAAGATCAAATTAAACCGTAAATAAATAAAAGAAAGTATAAAATAAGAGCAGAAATCAATCAAATAGAAAATAGAAACAATAGAGACAATAATACCAAAGGTTGGTTATTTGAAAAGATATTGATAACTTGATAAACCTTAGAAAGATGATTATCACGGAGCGCGCAACCTGGATTCCTCGCAGGCCAGTTTGCAGTGGGGTTTTCTCTCCTATGAGGGTCTGATGCCTCTGCTCATCCGATTGGGGTGGGGCTCTGTGGTGATGCCAGCGACAGGGAGCTGCTGCAGCTGCAGGTGGGTCTTCCCGCTAGCCCATTGCTCACTTCCTGCTGTGCGCCCAGTTCTTGGAAGGCCTTGGGATTTGGAGAAGGCAGGGCAGTATTATATGACCTTTCAACACTGACTTTTTTTACTCAGCATGATCACCTTGAGATCCATTCAAATTGTTATGTGAATTAAGGGCTCATTGCTTTTTGCTGCTGAGCAGTGTTTCTACAATACTGTGGATGAACCACAGTTTTTTTCAACCATTCATCTCTTGTAGAACATTTTGGTTGTTTCCACTGTTTTAGTATTACAAATAAAGCTACTTTGAACAAACATGTACAGGTTTTGTGTTTTCATTTCGCTGAAATAAATGCCCAGGGATGTGACTTCTGGGTCATATCCTAAGCATATGTTTAGTTTTGTAAAAAATGATCAAACTCTTTTTCAGAGTAACTACCACTTTACATTTTACCAGCAATGTATGAGAGACTGTTTCTTCATATCCTCACCTGAATTTGGTATTGCTACTATTTGTTAGACATTTTAGTAAATATAGAGCGATAATTCATTGTAGCATTAATTTGTATTTGTGTAGTGGCTGGCAATGTTAAACATCTTTTCATGAGCTTATTTGCTGTCACTATAACCTTTCTAGTGAAATGTTTTTCCATGTTTTTTGCCCATTTGCAAACTGGATTGTTTCATTCCTGTTGAGTTTGAAAAATTCTTCACATGCTTCAGATATGAGTTGTCAGGTATGTGATTTGCAAATACATTCTCCCTTATAACAAGTGTTGCTAGAATAACTAGACTCTGTTATGAAAACAGAATAAAAGTTGATCTCTTTGTCATCCAGCACATAAAAATTAATTTGAGATAAATTTTAGAACTAAATGTAAACACTGAACTATGGCACTGCTAGAAGAAAACTTAAGACAATATGTTTTTCCCGTGGTGTAAGAGAAGGTTTCTTGACCAAGCACATTGGAATCATTAACAATAAAAAAAATTGATAAATTGGACTCCAACAAAAGTAAAAATTCTGCTCATCAAAAGACATAATTGAGGAGATGAATATATAAGCCACAAACAGGGGAAAATTATTTGCAACACATTTGTGTGACAAAGAACTATTATCTAGAATATATCGAGGTCTCCTATAAACTAGCAATTAAAAGATGGAGATCCTACTGTCAGGTTCTATTCTGAAATGTCAGTTCTTGGTACACTCATGGCCAAAGAATGACTAGACGTACCAAAGTCAAGCAAGCATGAAAATGAGGTTTATTGAGAAGAGAAAGATAGAATTATAGGGTAAGAGCAAAATATAGGTTTACAGAGCATGGCACATACACCACAGATGACAACTGGACCCACTGTTACAGCAGGGCGAGAAACAGGAAGGACAAAGGCAGAGAGATTGGCTATGGTCTCTGTGTTATTTGATAGTGCTCAGATAGGGACCTCCCTTGTGGTTCAGAAGTTACCATGGAGCCACTTTGATTGAACAGTTGGGAGTCACATGACCTGAGCCTTAACTACACATGTAGGTTCCAGGTCACTTTCTGGACTTTATGGTACCCATGCTGCTTGGCCCATGGGCTAGTGAGTCCTCTACATTCTTTTGCAGCTGGCCTGCAAGTTCTGATTGGCAGATTCATAGGGTATTTCCTCCTCCCCCAGGTATGGAGAATTAGGGTTGGGCCTGACCAAGATGGGGGTAACAGCACCCACCTTTGTCCCTAGGAGACCCAGAATCCCTCACTATCTACCTAACACTACTTTTAAAAAAATATCCAAAAGCTTGAACAGATGCTTTAAAAAAGAGAAGGTATATTAATGGTCAATAATAACACATAAAGGTCTCCAGGGAAATGCAAATAAAAATTACATTGGGCTGTCATTTCACACTGACTATAATGACTAATACCAAATAGACCAAAACATTGAATATCAGTGAGGATGGAGAGTAGTTCAGCATGTTTTTTTTAAAAAATTAATTTTTAATTATTATGAGTACAGAGTAGTACATATTTATAGGGTATTTCTGTATATTGCTGTAGAAGTTTAATATGGTGAATTGCTTTGGAAAACTGTTTTGTATTTTTTAAATAAAATAAAAATATGTTTATGATATGACCAAGTAATTCCACTCCCCGGTATTTAGCCAAAGGGATTGAAAACACGTATCCACAAAGAAATTTGCACAAGAATGTCCATAGCAACTATATTCATTATAGCCAAAAAAAAAAAAAAATTGGGAGAAAAGGCCATTAATAGGAGAATCCAGGAACAAATATCTGTATATTCATACAACAAAATAATAACAATAAAAAATAATAAATTTTTGATACACATGTCAAATATATTAGAAAAAAATTCAGGTATAAATGTGTATATACTATATGATTCCAATTATATTTGGAGTCCAACAAGAAAAAAATGGATCTATAATAACAAAAATCAGAAAGCTGTTGTGGGCAGAAGGGTTTGAAGGAAGAGAGTCCATTGGAAAGAGATGAAGCTTTGTGGTGTGATGGAAATGATCCATACCTTGATTTGTCTAGTGGATACACATATGCATACAGTTGTCCAAATTCATCTGACTAAATATTTGAAATTGTTAATTTTTTTATATATTAATTATACCTTAATGAAAATAATACCAAGTGAAAAATAAGAAAAGGAGCTAGGCAATGCAAATAGCCACTATGTATTTTAAAATGTGTTCAATCTCAGTAGCAATCAAGGGTTCTAAATTAAAGCAACAATATGAAATAACATTTTGTCTATCAGATTAATAAGAATAAAGGATAAATGACAATTGCTTGTTTTAGCAAGTTTGTGTAACAAGAAGCCATCATTTATCTATATTTGCTATTACAACTCTGTCAGTTGTCACAACCTGAAGAGAATTGTGTTTCTAAAACCTTATAATATCTCCCCCCTCTGAACTAACATTTCTGTTAAAAATATGCATATAAAATCTACTTAATTCATAGCTTATTCATCTGTAAAAATGAGAATAATGAAACTTTCTCTACCTTATTTTAAAATAGTTTTGTATCTAATAAAATAATGCACATTATTTGGTTAAAGTGGCTGTCCCTTATGGGATGAGGGAAATGAGGGAGAACCAGGGCATTAAATAAGTACATAGAAGAAATGTCACATACACCTAACTTGTTACTGTGCCATACATAGAGGTAAGTGATTAACACAATTTTCTGTACCTGAGTCTAAAAGAAAAACAAAGAAGCCCACCAAAACAAAAATGTATGAGACAGTAGATATGAAAAATCTTTGAAATTTCAAATACTTTACATGGTAACACCACTTTAAATATATACTTATTATCATTATCAATTTTATCTCCCTCTGCAGTGTTGGTCTATTACTTACTGCTTCATACTAAATTCACACTGATCTTTCAAAACATAGGATAATGCCAAAGAAAAGATGGGATAAATCAAGTGAATAGTATAAAGATGGACACAATGCATTTATTTTTAAATGACTCCAAATTCTTCAGAATTAACTGACTAGGAATTCAAGGCTTTCAACTCTGGCTGTATAGTACAATCACCTGAAGAAATATACTTATATTGTAAACTGTTCTATGTTTCCATGCTAGACTAACTAAAACAGAACCTCTGAGTACTTGAGCCTACGCAAGGATAGGGTTTCAAAGCTCCCTAGGTGATTCAAAGGTGCTGCTGTGAGGGAACTGAGTCAGATAAAGCTGTAGGATTAGGGATTTTACCCTGCTGTAGAGGATATGAAGAATGCTTGAGTTCCTCTTAGAAATACAACACGATTTGCAAATATTGTCATGGTCAGAGGTTGACTATCATACCCTCTCCATTCTTTTGCAGGTAGGATCATAGTTTTAGGCTAGAAATTGTCTCCTTTGACTTGTTTTTATCACATTTGGTTTGTTAATTAGATACAGAGTCTGGCTTCCTATACTGTGAAATATAATTCTGTTATCAGCAAAACCACATTCTGCCCAAGGTGATTTCTCCAATGGCTTTAATCCCCCTTTTCAAATCCATGAGATAAAGAGCCTTCCAAATGAAGGAATGAGTAGTCATTTGGGCTACACGAGAATTTCAGTTTAGATTTCAGATATTCTAACCTGCTGTAAAAGTTTGATAAAAAATGAACCAGAGCTTTTAATTAATTGCATGCAGAAAGTTGACAGAATTCTGTTGGGAGACATTCCTAATAATCCATGCACATAAAGTAATGGGAATTGTTTATAAATACAAATGAATTGAAAGGTTTATAACTCTGGAACAAAAGGTGATGAAAAATCAAACCATGGTTGGCAACCTTGCAATTAAATTCTCAGTTGGTAAATGACTTACTTGAGAATTCTCTTTTATCTTTGTTTTCCAATATGCTCCTGGAAGCGCAGAGAAAAGAAAAATCTCAGCCAGAGCTTGAGTAGGAAACTCTTGGAGAGGCTATGTTACATACATATAACTAATAACTCTTGGTTGGTTTGAAGATTGCTGAATTTACATGAAAACGTAGTCTTTTTCCTCTATCTCTCTGCATGTGTGTGTATATATATGTATATATATATATGACAGATGTATATATATGCATATATATATGACAGACACATATATACAGTATGTGTATTTATATATAAAAAACAAAATATAAGTTAGGATAGGAATTTAGTGATCCTTCTAAAGGCAAAAATTTAAAAAAAAATTGTGGATTGTGAGGAAAACCTGTTATTTCTGAAAAAAACATTAATATTGTTTATGCGATGTTTGTGCATTTTTACACTTCACATTTTAGGTTGAATATTTTATACAACCAGGTGTCAAACTATAATAGTAGGTCTAGGTACTATTCTACTACTTGGCTGTAAAGAATTTAGCTGTTTATAAAATTATTTCATACTCTTATTATTAAAACAAGGAGATTCATATGCTTAGTTATTCAAATATGAGCAAATAAGTTTGCATTAAAATTATTTAACTCTTTAAAATTACTTCTGATATTTCATTACATCTTCCCCCAAATTATGTCAAGAAAAAAGCACAGGCATTGTTCCCTCATTTTATACCAGTGAAAACATCAGTGTTCTTCTCCTGCCTATTGGTACCTAAATGACTATTTTTGTCTGTCTTCCACACTTGATTATTGCTTTCTTGAGAGCAGGAAGCGATATTCCTACTACTCCAATACATCATCTAGCACAGTCCCTGGCAAATATTACGCAGTTTATAAATTTCTTTTTAGATAAACTGAATTAAACCTCATTTTATCTATAAATGCTCCCAGGCTTGATAAAATCTTTCCATTTATTTACTGAAAATCCTGTTTTGATAATTCTGATTCAAAGGATGATTTTTTTTTTTTTCAAACCAACTTTACTTTAGATATAGAATGCTATCCCATCTTATACAGGTAAATTAGTCTGGGATGCTCATGTATTTTTCACCACTGTTCTCCGTTGCTATCAAAAGAAATGTGATTACTAAGGCAAAAAACCTGTTCAGTAAGAAAAAACTAAAACTTAATCCTAATCATATTAATATCTTAACTGCTGTTGAAACCTAAATAATATATTTAACAAAGCAAGTTTGGATTTCCTTGATTCTAAGAGTTTTTGGGAAAAACTTTGCAGAACCATAAAAGTATTTTATACATGAAAAGGGACAAAAATAGAAATTGGCAAAAAGAAATAATTTCTAATTACTTTTGGCAAAGGAAATATGTATTCCTGCAGAATATACTGGGCAACATTTTATAATTACGTCTATCTTCCTTATGAATCAATAAGTTGAATGTAAATTGCATAAGATGTTTTTAAATTTTAAGAGGTTATTTTGATAAGATTATTGATGTAAATTTGACCTAGTTTTATTTACAATACTGTATATGATGTATATTATTCTATATATTTTTACTCTTTTATAGTACTTTTCATGCTATGTAAGATAAATATTACCCTGCATGTACATACGGATTAATTTTTCTTTGGGAGTGTTGTCTGGGCCCAGCCTATATTCAAATATTGAAAGTGGTGCTGTTTTAAGTTCTCTTTAAGTTGATGCAGTAAACACTACGTTTTATGGCCAATGAGAACTAAAACCTAATTTCCCATAAACAATTTGATCCAATGTTGGTTAATTCGTTTCCTTCCATCGCTAGCTACACAGAATGTGTCTCTTTTCAGCCCCACGCTCATATATAAAAGATAAAAATGTAGTTGTTAAAAGACTGGTACAAGATTGGTCAATATTTCTTATTTAGCAATAACTTTGAAGTATTTCACAACAGAACTTTAAAATCTCTTTTAAAAAGATATATGTTTGACAGGATGCCATTAAATCTTTAAAATAAGAGATAGTGATAAGATTTTCTAAAGAGAGACAGTATTTTCTATATTAGCTTCAGAATTAAGGTTATCCGTTTTTCCACAAATAAGATGGTTACTTTCAAGTAAATAGCATAGCTTTAAGTTTTAGAATTTGGTGTAGTGTTTAAGTAAGTTGGCTTTATGGTTTGACTGGGTTTGAAGCTTCATTTGTGCAGTTACTAGGTGTATGTCCTTGAATAATTATTATATATCCCTCCGTACCTTTGTTTTCTAATGCGAGAAATAGCAATAGTATTAGATCTTACCTTTATAATTTTTGTAATGATTAAGTGAAATTAATACATGCAAAGTACTGTGTCTGGCATGTAGGGAGTGCTCTACAAAAGTTACATATTATCACTCTTTTAATTTTATTGAATCTAAGATGTCACTGATTGTAAGATACGCCATTGTTGTATAAACTACTAAAAAGAAGATACTAACAATGAAACGATGATAACATGTTTTATTACTTGGAATTTATACTTTATACTTACTGAAAGAACTCTCCTATATTTAATTAGATGCAGATTTTTAATCATGTATAAGTCTTTTGCATATATAAGAAGGAAGAAATAAGTGAAATAAATTGGATAAGGCATTTAAAAACTTTTTAACATACAGGTCATACAGTTTTGACTCTTGTGAATAATTTTCGAGTAAGCATTGTCAATGTCCACAATTTTTCAACCATATTTCTCTTGCAGCCATCAAGGACATCATTAGTGCTGCTTTTCTTCAGGTGGTCCTTGCCCCTGGGATTTCTTCCATACCACTCACACTCACTGTGTAACTATTCATGCTGGCGTTTCCTTAATTTCCCCATATGGCATCAAGGAAAGATTTTCAGACAACATCTGGAGTTTATATTCTCTTCTCAAACGATACCTAAAGAGGTGTAGTCATCTAGTTGTAACTTTCAAAATAGCAGCCACGCTAACCATGAGTAGACATTGACAAAGGTGTCATTTCTGCTGCTTGTCCAAGAGCAATCTTAAAACATCACTGATTATTAGAGGCAATACAGATCTAGGAGATGTTAAAATGTGGGGGGAAAAAAAGAGGCTCTTACAGTCAAGGAATTTTCTATTACAACTCTGATCTGTTTTTACCCTGTCTTTTACTTCATCCCTAGAGATTGGAGGTGGAGTGGTTTATGTGATTAGTCAATTGGGGAAAATAAACTGATGTTGCCCAGCTTAACTCCTGCCTTCCTTTTAGTAGTTGGCTTCTCCCTGAAGCACAGATGCTCTCCTCTTTCTCCTAGGGCTGGGCTCTTGGTTTGGGAGAGGCCGTCCTTGGCCTAGCCATGCCGGTGCCTGTATTGTTAAACATGCCAAATGCACATTTGCTGCATTTCAAAGTTTGTGTTTCAACCGGGCCCCTTTCAGTAATACTCTATTTCTTTCTTTTTTTTTTTTTTTCTATTTTATTTTTTTTTTCCTTGAAATATATATTTTTTTATTTCAGCATATTGTGGGAATACAGATGTTTAGGTTACGTATGTTGCCCTTACCCCCCCAACCAAGTCAGAGCGTCAAGCGTGTCCATCTCCCAGATGGTGCGCATTGCACTCATTATGTATGCATATACCCATCCCCTCCTCCCCCCTCCCACCTGTCCGACATCCAATAAATGTTATTCTTATATGTGCACTTAGGTGTTGATCAGTGAAACCAATTTGCTGGTGAGTACATGTGGTGCTTATTTTTCCATTCTTGGGATACTTCACTTAGTAGAATGGGTTCCAGCTCTATCCAGGAGAATACAAGAGGTGCTATATCACCACTGTTTCTTATAGCTGAATAGTACTCCATGGTATACATATACCACATTTTATTAATCCACTCATGTATTGATGGACACTTGGGTTGTTTCCACATCTTTGCAATTGTGAATTGTGCTGCTATGAACATTCGAGTGCAGGTGTCTTTTTTATAGAGTGACTTTTGTTCTTTTGGGTAGATGCCCAATAATGGGATTGCTGGATCAAATGGTAGTTCTACTTGTATCTGTTTAAGGTGTCTCCATATTGCTTTCCACAGATTCTTTTGTCTTTCTCTCCATTTTTGTTTGTCCTCTTCCCGCACACACCCAAAGACCACAAAGTAACATGGCCGACAAAGGCTTTTAAACAGTGTTATCTCTCTCCTTTCTTCTGTCACTTCTGTTTGCCTAAGCTAGATTTTATCAGTGTTGGCCTTATCCCATGATTTCTTTGAAGGGATTTTTTTAAAGCTAGTTGTCTATTTTATAAGGGTAAGTTTAATTAAAAGTAGAAAACATCTCGAACACACCGACTACAATACATTGAAAGAAAATCAAATACATTAAAGCTCCACTGTCAACTCCTGTAGGTCATGGAACTCTAATTTCCCTTCAGGTAATGTTTCCAAATTCCTGACAAATGTCAGTCTTTAGGACGTGGAAATGAGAAATCAGTATTACCAGATGTTTTAGGAAATATTCTAATTCTAGGTTATTCTTTACTTGAGTGTGTTTAAATATTAATGAGTGAGCATAACAATGACGTATCTTTTTTCTAAAGGGGCTATACTGTAAGTTTCAGGGTTTTTCTGTAAGGCAAACTAATATAATGTAATCATAAATATAATTACAGTATGAACTGATATATTTCATTACCATGTAAAAATATTCCTACTTGATTTGGACATTTAATAAAGAAAATATCAAAAGAATTAGACATCATGACAAAATAAAATAAATGTCAAATAAAAATCACTTAAAATTGATTACTTAATATTTAAAAGTTGATATTTTTAAAATTTAATTTTAAAATATACAAAACATTAATTACCCTTTGTTTTGTGACAAATCTATGCATAGGGAAATTTCTTTCATTTTTTTTGTTGGCATTGATTAAATTGTCAGTAAGGTTTACAAAAAGCCTCTGCAGGTTGGATGTAAGGTAATGCATTGCTGATTTCTTCTTAATAAAGAGGAAAATCTTTCTTCTGCTCTCCCTGAGTTTGCTTTTGTGATTGAAGCATTGTTTTCAGTAATTCAGATTCTAGATCAGGTTCTGGTTTTATATTGGAATATTCCATGTCAACATTCACATCTTCTTCTCTTTGTATTTCTTCTGTTAAAGTATTTAGAAAGAACTATAGCCTATAGTGAATATTCAAACACTGGACAACATCACCAATTTCTGAAAGCTGCAGAATCCAGTTCCTTGCTCCTCAGCTAGCCATCACCTTGATACTCTAAAATTCTTGTCCATTTATATTAATATTATCTAGTAGATATTATTTTTTATGGTTCTGATGGACCGAAGTGAATTTTGCTCTTAATCCCAGAACCTGACATTAAGGAAACTGTAGGTTAATAATTTGGATCAGTTAACTCCTTTTTGTATTGATTTCACATCCCAGGATGACATAAACAATTGAAATCTCCCTTGTAACATAGAAAATGGCAATTTGTTTGAAATGAGAGGTTTTCATAAAGGAGAGGGTATCGTTTATTGTCTTCAGAAAGAAAATAGAATAAATGAGCCACCATACTTCCAGGAGAGAGTAAAGTGTCTCTCTACTTCTTTTTGCTATTTTCTTTATTTTTAAGTGGAAGATATCTACTTCTACTTAGGGATAATTCCAGCCATGAACTGGTAAGTTTCCAACCAGTTTCATACTATGTATGGAAGGTGAATGATGAGCAGATAGATAGTACGAGAGAAACTTGGAAACCTTCACACTGATTTTGGAACTAAAATAGTCAATTCTATTAAAAAATTATTTTAAAATTAATGTTCTTGCAGTTGACACAAAGGTAAGGCACATTATAAGTCAACATGAACCACTGGTGAATTAATCACTTAGGCAATACAATTTTTTAAAAAAGGTCAATGATCTATAGTACCCTTTTGGAAAAAATAGGTGAAAATCCTAAATCTTAAAAAGATTGCTTATCATTTATTTTTTATTGAGTTAAACATATTTGATCTCTAAGGTCCTCAGCTTCTGTATTGCTTTGGCCTGAGACTTTTAGGCATAGAGACTGTAAGACAAGTTACCAGTAACGTAAATTCCTAAAGTAGTCAGATTGAATTAAAAGAAATCCATATACTTTTTGCAGACTTTTTATATGTGAAACCAATTAAGGAATTACCATGGCAAAAATAGAGGTCAGGTCTGAGAATCACAGTTAAAAATACAGTAGCAATTGCTTTTAATTTTTAAAACTTAACAATTTATGGCTGTTAGTACAAATTCAGTGTATACCACTAAAGCAGATTATAGTAATAGCTATCACTTCTATAATTTTAATTCATACATATTTCCAAGTCAAATAGATTTTTTAACCCAATATCACAGGGTACTCTGTGGTATTTCACAAGTGTAAGGGCTGTATTAATGTCCTCGGAGTTTCAGAATTTACAAGAGGACTTCAGAAGTTGAAGAACAACGATGTTGCCTTATAGATCTGTATCTACAGCAGAAGTCTATAGGAGGACCAAGCATCCTTTCTAAAGAAACACATAGTTCCCACACAGCAGAACAATCTTATTAACTCTCAAATCATACATAAGTTCAATTAACAATCCTTTCTCTTTGGTGGCATTTTTCATCTTTACACACATAATAATATCTAATTCTATGAAACAGAATTGAGACAGCCAATATACTGTAGTTTATCTTGCACATTGAAACTGGCAACCAGGACACTTTTTTTCAGTTAGAAAACTAACTGAGGTATGCAATGAATTGTTGTGTTGTCTAAAAAGCCATTATTCCATCTTTAACAGGAAGCATCGTGACAATGAAGACTTAAAACATTCCATATCATCAGTTACCAAAATTACAGAAAATAGCTGTCATTTTAACTGGATATTGATGAAATTGGAGATCTTTGAAATCTATTAACTTGAAATACATTTCCTGCTAAAACACGATGGGAGGGAGAGGCAAATAGAGAACTGATTTATTCTAATCTCTAGGATATGCTTTACATACTTAAAAAATCAGGAGTTTCCTTTGATACATCTCTTTGGAGGATTTTCCTTTGCCAAGTTACTACTTCTTCAGTGAAGACTGATCTCTGAAACATCTTTCATGATGCTTTACTTATTGGGCACCAAGAAAGCAGTTTTATTTGGTATACTCTCCACCTAATTCAGGAATAACTCCAACTATATTTAGAAAGGCTTTAACATGTTAAAATATACTTTTAGTACCACCTCCAGTGCCCAGTCATCCTACCTTCTTGTTATCTAGGTGTTACTTGTCATATTTAGGAAGGACTGATATATTAAATCAATTTATTTATATCTGATTTTTATAAAATGGTATTTTGTATATTTTCTTCCTCTGTTTTCATATCTCTATAGATGTAACATATATACACACACACACACAAATGTATGTATCCTATATCTCCAAAAGGACAGGAATCATGAATATTTTACTATTACCATTATGTGAAACATGATTCTTATTAATGACTTTTCACTTTATATTTTAACAATAAATTTAAAAATTATGAATTTACCATAATTTAGGCATAAAATTAATTTAATCAGAATGTCCTATTCCCCAGGCTTTCTGGCCAAACAAGATTTTATTTCTAAAGCCAAGGAATTTGAGAATGCCATATCTGATAATTATTTTTTCATCCTAAACTTGGTCACACCTCTGTGACTCGCCTGTGATGAATTCTCAAACTCCCCTTAGGGTTAAGCCTATGTCTGTTTAAGGAGGCATGACGAGTTTCAGGTAGAAAAAGTGACAAGAAAATGTGATACATTTTAATTAGATTTTACTGTCATCTAGGCTAGGACCTTTGGTAATAATATATCCACAAGAAGTAGAAAATTGAGTATTAAAGGCTAATGAAGGAATCTTAATAAAATTTATAAACACTTTCTAACTAAGTGCAAATTCAAGCTGTTGTGTTCTATCTAATTTTATAGGTGCAACATTTTCTTAGACTCCCGCTGCCTTACAATCTGAGAAATTCATGTTATTGGATAAAGGTCTCTGTTGATCAATTTAGGATTATAAAATTCCTAGAGTTTTCTTTAGAAAAAAATGTTCTTCCACATGTTTATTAGAGTATTTCCAAGCTGTGCCTCATTAGATTTTCATTTGTTGTTATTGCTGTTGTTCAATTAAAAAAAAAAAAAGTAAGCCAATTAGGCCACAGTAGGTTAATTTAGAGAAGTTCTTAGTAACCTTTCAGAAGCTTGGTGCCAATTTGCCTGTCATTCTGTCAAAGTGTGAAACAACTGGAGTGTAGGTAGAGGCCAAACCACTTTCCAGAGCAGCTAGGTCAGGATGGATAATGGACTATCTACAGGCTCTTTAAAACAAGGCAGACAAGAACACAGTTGAGAAGCCATGAACTTTGAAAATCCCCTCGAAATGCCATGTTTGGCACACAGGCTTTAATTGCCGGCTCCTAATATGGACTTAATTTCTCAGTTATCATTTGCTTTGCCTTTGATGACGTTCTTCTACTTTTTGAAAAAGTGTTAAGTTTCTATTCACATGTGTTGGCTCACAATAATTTTCATAATGGCCTACTCTGTTGCTAACATTTCAGGAATATTGAAGTAAAATGTATTTTTATATAATTACCAAGAATTTTTAAACTTGAGATTTTGTGTTTTATAGAATCTATCAGTGCATTTTTAATTACATCAAAATTTGTAAATAGGACTCAACTATTTCAGCTACTGGGAGATTTTTTAGCTTATAAATTCTTCTAGAATATGCGAATAACTTTAAATATGACATCTTTTACATTGTCTCTTCTGTGCATTTGCAAGGTACCATCTCAAGTCTAGTCTTGGACATTGACCTTTGCTCAAAGAATATTAAATGGTTACTCTCAAATACTTTGAATTTTTTGAGTTCATAGTAAATATGTAAGGCTTCCCTTATTTAATTATTAATAAGAACAAAGATCACAGTCCTCTCCTAGATTCAGCTTGTGTGACAAAAAATACACCCTCATATCTTATTGAAAATATTCATTATCTTGTGTTTTATTTTATATTTTACAGTAGTTGGCTGGCTTCTTGATTTAGGAGAAATGCCCTCTTTAAATAGCTGCTTTATTCAAATTTATGCATTGTCAACATCTAAGTATGCTTCTAAATTATACTTAAGTAGTTTATTTCACAGTCTCACAAAATCACTCACGCAAGAAAAACCCAACATTTCCTCCCATCACTTCCCTCACAATTATAGAAATATAGAAGTATAAGACAGAGAACTTCCTTTAATTTTTTTTGTAATAATATATTCTAAAAAATATGTGGATGGTAACTTGTGAACTGAATATCCTTCTTTATGAGAGATAAAAATGAAATTAGATACTTCTTAATGTAATTGTACTTGGTTGCCTAATTTCTCAAGTGTTATTCAGGACACATGCATAACTGTCTATTATCACAGAGATATAATTGATTCATAGGTTATACAATTTATTTATTTATTAAAAATATTTACTGTGAGCCTGTTAGTCAAGTTTGTCACATGTCTGATTTGGAAAAATTGGAGAGATGGCTGGAATCTAAATCTCTGATCATCAGCTTTCCTTACAAGTTACTTATCCATAGCCAACTCCTTGACTTTCTGGAAGGAGATACTCAAGCATGCACAAAGGAAAATTACAGTGTACACTGATTGTTAAATAAAAATTCTGCCTGCAAGTCCCAACTTTATCTAGAACCTCTGCTTCTCATTAGCTTGCCTAAACTAATATATGTACCAGGGATATTCCTCTGTAGGGAGGCCTAGGCACCAGTTTTTTATTGGATTATTTAAGGATTAATTATAATTTTTGATAAGAATTTCTTTAAACTTATGGACTTCAGCCTAATAGCACCTATACCATTCCTGCTTATATAGGGTAAAATGATGGAAGACGTGGGACCTATCATAAAAGGTCCAACAAGGTAGGAGCCCTTACTTAAGGAGTAAAGCAGAATTTCAATGAGTGACTTTGTTATTTGTACTTTTCTAGTTCATTTTCTATTTTTAGCCATAATACATGTCTTTCATTTATTATCTTATGCTATCTGTGTTTATAATATACAGATCTTTATCTGATTTTATCACTTCTGACCCATGAGAACATGAACTGTGTTGGTCCTTGGTAAATATTAACTAAAGACCCAAAACCATTTCTTAACAATATATTAAATCAGTTTCTTCCATTTCCTTGATTCCATGCATGTGTACAGACACATTCCTCTAGGTTTTTCTTAGTATGGAATATGTGCTTTCAGTTAATAAGGATACAACTGTCTAAGCTGCTTGAAAATGTCATTCTTGTTATATTTAGAGGCCAATCTAACGTAAAGTCATTAAATAAATGCTATGTCTATTCTGTTTCCTGGTCACATTTACTTTTAGGCTTAAAAATTATCTCTCAACTCTTTGATGAAAATCTACATTCTAAACTGAATTCAGTTCTGGAACCACTACAGAGCACTTTGTGATGGAATATTGTCAATAAAATATCCACATATGTTGACATAATATAGATAGCCAAAAAAAAAAAAAAAAAAAAAAACCCAGAGAATCCAAAACAATTACTAAGTTACTGTTCCATAGTTCTGGTATGGAGTCTTTAGGTGGCACTGTGGTTCCAGCAGTAAATCATTTACTATTAAAAAGACTTCCATTAGGTCTAGGATTAAGCAGCTCTGTCATTAATTTTGTACTAGTTTTCATAATTATACCTTATATTTATAGGACTTATCTTAATTTACAGAACTTTTTCTCATATATTATTTGTAAACCTAAGAACAAAGTAAAACACTCATTTTATTCCCTTTAAATAAATGAATGGCAGAAATAAAGTTTCAGGGAAGTTAAGCAGTTTTTATAGCCCCCATGATGTCCTCTAACTAATTTTGAAAAGGGGGATGTTTTACATTTCTTCATGGGAAGTCTCCACCTTACTGTATGAGTTTTCCCAAGTTTTCTAGCTTTACCATGATTGACACTAACTTTAGTAATGGTGACTACTTGAAGGTATTAGACATGGTACGCTCACCTGGATGGTGTTTCTGTTGAAACAGAGCAGTAAAGGTGTCAATAAGCCATGGTTGTCCTAATTTCTTTATCTTTTTTCCTTCTCTGCATCTTTCCTCTTGTCTATTTTTTATTTATTTTTTTAAGTTTCCCATCAAATTGGTACTAACTTCTCTCCTCATGTTTAAAGAGATGAAGAGATTTGAATAAGTGTTATGGTATTTAATGAACATAGGATATGAAATTGATAACTATATGCTAAACAAGATTTTTCACATAGTCTCAAGGAAAAATACCCAAGGAGATAAACCCTTCTTATAGTATTCTTCTGAAGGAATTCCCTCTTATATGTCCTCATTTCCTAAATTTAAAACCCTGTTTTAAGTTTTTAACCTATCTGTAAACATGTGTTCTTCCAAACTTTGGGACAATCTAACACCTACTTATGTAGTAGGTATGGGGCAAAAATTTATCCCCACTTTCCCAGCATTGCATTTCCCCAAATTTGACATCTCCAAGCAAAAAAGGATATCTGAGGTGCCAGCAAGCAATTCTGTAGGTGGCCCAAAGAGTAGTCCATTAGACATTCCCGGGGCTAGACATTCCCAGGTCCATGATCTTTCTTGGGCTAAATATTTACAAGTCCATGATCTTTCTTGGTTTTCATTGAGGAGAGTTTCAGACATAGTGATGTGATTTTCTATTTTCTCAGTTCATAACTAAAATATTAAATAAGATACATGTGTGCGCCCATACACACCTATCTCTTCCCAGACAACAATAGGCATTACTTCTGAGATAAAGTTCCATCTAAGCTTTCTAAGAATGAGTGGACTATTTTAGTAATTTTCCTAGAGTTTGCCAGGCTACCTATCCTCCATGGATTTAGTACTTCATATTACTCAGTAGGGCATAATCTACTTTCAAACTGTGCTCCTTTGCCTGCAGAGAATGAGATTTGAGTCTATGCTGATCCATACTCTCTTAATAACCACTTCCTTGACTGTAAGACCTAACTAAGGTTTTTCTATTTCCATTTGTAAGTACTCAATTAAATTTTTTTTAAAGGCACTTCTCTTCCAGAGAGAGAGAGAGAGAGAGAGAGAGAGAGAGAGAGAGAGAGAGAGAGAATGAAAGAAAGAAAGAAAGAAAGAAAGAAAGAAAGAAAGAAAGAAAGAAAGAATTGTTTATATTATGGTTAGAACTGATAGATTGATTGCAAACATGCATTTTGGAAATGGAAGCCAATGCCAGTTCTTTTTTAATGGTGCTTTATAACTCTTCCCTTTATTCTGATATCCAAACTTAACTTTTCTTTGGGTTTGTGCTATGTGATGTAAGATATGTTCTAAAATGTTAAGTGCTTATCATGAAATATTGAAGTAAGAGCAGAGCCCTTAATCATGAAGAATTCAGGGTGGAGGGCAATGTAGATCTAGAGAGATGGAAATTGTGTGCCTGGCTGACTAGTGTCAAGTAGCAAAAACCCATCAGGTGTCAAAATTGAGTGATCTTTAATTTCTTAATGCCTTGCCTTTAATTTTCTTAAGATTCTTAATCTCATATTTGAATCAATAACAAAGATTATGTCTTTTTTTCCCCTCTATCACAAGATAGCATCTTACACTGAGAAGTTCTTATCCATCTAGTGTTAGCGGAACAAACTCATTTATTTCCACAATATTTCTTGGATGGCTGTACCCCAAAGTTTGCAATAACAAAGTAAAAAAAAAAAATCTTTATGTTTCAACGCTCTCACTCATTCTTAAAGTTCTTATTAGGATATATGTATATACCTTGCAAAGTGAGCAATTAATAGAGGTGGATTTAAAAGATCGCAGAAACATCCAAAATAAAAAAATATAAGCAAAGAAATAAGAACCCTTGTAAATTAACTATCTTGTGAAGGAGGCAGACGATATCTATTTTACAGATGAAAAACCTGCTTTTCCATAAGGAAGTGAAATATTCCATGGTTTTCATTGCATTTTCTACATGCTTATATTTCCAAAACAAAATTCACAATGTAAAAAATTGTAGTGGAAACACTTTCAGTTTTAAGTACAGAAGAAACAAGACTGATAATTTATTTTTTAGAGAATCTAAATATTTGTAGATGTGAGATTTATACAGATACACAGGAGACCTTAATATATTGAAATATGTTGATATGACTAAAGCATGTTACCTTTTGATATTGTCATGGAACATATATTATTTTGACAAGATGAGACATGTGTTTGCAACATTGCATATAAACCCAGATTTCAGAGTTTCACTTCAACCAAAATTATTATTTCTTAAAAAGTACCAAAATTATATTCTGAATTATATGCTGAAAGATAAGTGAAAATTTACTCAAGAAATTAGATTAATGACAACCTAGAGAGAATCAAAGAATGCATATATACATATATATTTAAAACTATATACATATATAAATATATAAAATCTATGTATATTATTATGTAAAAATATTGGCAGTTGTCTATAGTATTTTCTCTTTATTGATATTTACTTTAAATGAATAAAGTGAAGATCTGCTTATACTCTTAATGTCAAGGAAAATGAGAATTGTGGTCAGAGAGAACCGAATTTTAGTCAAGGCTCTGACACTTTGCAGCTAAGTATTTTTAAGCAAGTCTCTTAACCTCTAAAAACTTGAATTTATTATTTTAATAATGGGTTTTGTACCTAGTGCATGAGGTTGCCATGAAGATGAAATGATATAATATGTGTAAAATGTCTAACCAGGTGACTGCCACAGTAAGAATGTAATATATTTTAGGTGTTACTCTGTTATCATGGCACCTTATATCACAAATCTCAAGTCAGCTCTTGACATATAAACAAATGATAGTTGGGCAGATGCATTTGTTAAATTTGGTTAATGAATTTTTAAAATATGTATGTTAACAAGAGTACCTAAAAGTTGCTTTATGGTAATTTTTAGACTGGTTTCATACCATTTATTCCTTTCAAATTACATATTTTATTATAGACAATGTGCTTTTGCAAATATTCCTTTGTATATATTCAAATTATGAAGGTAATACTTTCATTAGCTATATTGCAAATATATTTTTAATAATTAATTAAAAAGGGTAACATTTAACAAAAATTCACCTAACAATAAGCAATAATAGCATTTTCTATATCTTGGCTTGAGTTTAAGCATTTGGCTCCTTTGTTATATCAGCGATTTTGAGGAACTCTTTAGGAAACATTCTACTCTGTGGCTCTAAGATACTTATTGTTTCTCTGTATTCTGTTTCAAAAAGGCATTTTGGGGGGCTTTTTCTGACTTTAACAAATTTTGACCTCATGCAAGTTCAACATTATGTTTTTTATCTTGATTAAATTTTCTTGTTTTTCCAGTTTTACCACTGAGTACACCAAAATCTCAAAGAAAGCTAAGAGTTTAAAGCTTAAATTTATGATATTTTTGAATGATAAAAGTAAGTCATTATTTTGATTTGTCTCTGGATGAACAGCAGAATTCTGTGATACAAGAGGTAGAAGGAGGCTTCCCATTATGACAATTGCTTATGTCAGTGATCAACATAGCTCATGCGTTTCAACATACAGCACTCAAAAACTGAGATCACATTATCAAAACACCATGAAAGAAATAATATTGGAGCCTCTGGTGTTGTTAACCCATCTTCAATGTTATGCCCAAAGCCCTATCTCCACACCCCTTCTCAGGCAACTTCATCCTACTCATTTAGAAGGATGAAAATGGAGAAAGGGGAGATGTTGGTTAAAGGATATGTTTAAGTTAGACAGCAGCATAAAAGTTTAGTGATCTACTGCATAGCATAGTGACTATAGTTGATAATTATGTATTGTATATTTGTTCTCACCACAAAAATGTAAGTAGACGGGGTGATAGATATGTTACTTTGTTTGATTTAATTATTCCACAATGTATACATATATCAAAATATTACAATGTATTCCATAAATATGTATAATAAAACTAAATAATCACGCTCTTTCCACTGTGGTATTTATAGACCTAGTGCAGTACCTACACAAACTGGGCACTAAGTAATGATTTGGTGAATATATATTGATAAATATTTTAAATAGTGAAAAATTATAGAGTGAAAACATAAATTGGAAAAATATAATAAACAGATATTTCATCAGCAAGTGCTTGTGGTTGTTGTATTAGGAAAGAGAATAGACTGCTTAAAACATTAGACTGTCATAGTTAAGAGACATACATATTAGACATACATATTATAAATTCTGAGAATCATTTCTGCTACGATTTTCTACAAAGGTTAATGCATCTAAAAGGCTCAGAGAGAGAAAGGATCTCCTGAGAATTGACAATGTAATTCTCTTAAGAAGCTTGGTGATTGTGGAGTGCTCTAAGTAAAGTTGAAGGGACACTTTCACTAGCATATAAGCTGTCAATCTGTCCACTTTAATCCTGTACAGCAAGAACCGTTTAAAATCTTTTCTCCCATGTAAGCCTTGATTTGAATGCCCTCACCCACACAAAAGCCCTTCCTAACCTCTGCAGCACTTACAGATATGTATAATCTCCCCCTCCTACAACACAGGTGCTGTGTGTTCCAGCCTCTCCCCCAGAAATCAGGGCTCCTGACTCCCTCAGCATCACTTGGGTAACTGGGAAGACCAACTAGAGAAATTTCTTGTTTCCTGGAAGGTACTTCCAGGAAAAATTCTAAGAAGCTTAACTTGGTTGAGATTATTCTAACATATATTTCTGGTCTCTATTTTTGCTTCAGCACCTACTTACTTACTTACTGCCAACCTGTACAGCATTTGGAATTCGGAGTTTTCTTCCAACCCCTAGCTTCCTTGCCCGCTCTCCCAGAGGCCTTGTACGTTCTTTTTTCAGACACTCACCAAAAACGGGTTGATCATCTACCGCCCCCTGCTGCCACCAAGTATGACCTGTTTTCCCTAGAAAATAGCTGTAGCGTCTGTCAGGATCCCACCACGAGTCCTCTTCCTGGAGAAAGTTAACATTCTTTAGCAACCAACCCTCCTTTGGCAACCAGACTGATGAACCAACCAACTAAACAAACAAAATACCTTAGTCATGGTATTGCTCTACTTTCTTTCCATTTAAAACGCATTCATGCAAAAAATACTTTGCATGTGTTGATATTCTGTCTAGATTTTAACTTTCCTGAAGACAGAAACCAAAATATATAGTTATTATTTTCTACATAGGTCCTACTTATTTGCTAAAAGAAGGAATAAGTGAAAAGAAGTCATTAATTTTTTATTTGCTTTTGATATTAATAAAAATACAAAGACTTGGTAGACTGATGTACAAATAACTGAAGATCTAAGAGTAAACAACACATGAATTCTGTAGCCTTAAAAGTTATAGAGTTCTCCTTTAACTGTGATTCTGTAAGAATAAGTAAACACACTGTGCTGTGAGGAATATAATTAAATTGAAGTCCATTATACTGTAGGATATATGAGAAAATTTTATAGAAGACATTCTCAGTTTTTATTTCAATAAAGTCTTTGCTAACTAGTTGTGATCCCTCTTCCTGCACAGAACTTCTCTTGAACTGTATAACTTTTGGTACCAAAAGAAGGAACAATTCCGTTTTAAATCATGATTATATTCCTCCCTCTATGTCTCAGAGAAGATAGCTTTTTTATGAATGAAGAGATTTAAATCCTCAAAATGTTCTTTGTGGCTTCAGTTTCTTAATTTCTAAAGTGCTCTTTACATACTAAAAGACACTCCGTTACTTAGCAATAACACAGATGCTAACCATAATAAGAAATAGTTGAGAGCTGAGAAAGAATTCTGGGTAATTATATAAAAGTTAGCACATAAAGCATTCATTTTTATTTACATACTGATTTAAGGCTTGTAGAGTAAATCAGTGAAATTCTTTGTCATTAAATTGAGGCTATTAATATAACAACAAATTGAAAGAGAAAAAAATACTAACAGTATTTGATTTATGTGCTTTCTAAAACATAACCCAGTTCATTGCCAAGGAGGAGTAATAAAAATCTTGCCATTTCTGCTAGTAGTGAAAAACTTGATTTATAAACAATTAAGTTCAGTTTAAAATAAGTATATCAGCAAGTTGCATAATTACATGCCTATTATTTTCTTATGCTCTAGATGACAAGAGTTAGAACAAGAAAAGAAAAATTCTGTGTTTATATCTGATGTTGTAGTAGCATATGCTCTTATTTCTGATGCCTATGTTTCTAGAATCTCTTTCTGATATGCATTTACTCTCGGACGTTTCTTTCATATGATGCTTGAGTGAATTGTCTTTGTAATTATTTGATTTTATTTAAGCATTTACTTTTAGTGAATTATATTCCTCACAAAAAGAATTCCTCCTTTAAGAAAATAGATTTAATTGCTATTTATTGGCCATGTTTATTTATGGTTCTTTCTCAAGAATTTTTACATATTAAAATTTCATCCATAATCCATGTAGACTGACTTTTAATATCATTTCTTCTTTATTCTTGAAAGTTCTCAGAGGATAATGGTGATTATAGAACCTCTGTTTAATTTATGTGGGGTGCATTTAGTTCTTGAGGTAAAGGACTAAATACCACGCCCAACCCAATACAGACTCTAATTATTTTTATTTTATAAAAAAAGAGCCTCCCTATTGAGACACTTAATTTAAGCCAGAGTTTTAATATCCCTTTTTCTCTGTCTTTCTCAATTGTACGCATGTATAGTTCTTGACCTTTGCTGTCTTTCTACACATCTTTGGCCTTGCCTGCCTTGAAAGTACTGCTTAGATCTCATCTCCTCTGAAAGCTTTCCCTGACCGATCCTACTCATCTTCAATCAATCCATTTACTTTAGCATCTCACCACCACTTAGGTATATATTCCAATAAGAGCACTGAAGGATTGCCTCCATGTTTCTTGCACATATTTGGTGGACTTTGTATTTCGAGTTTGTGTCGGGTTGTCTTCATTATTTTGTAAAATCATCTATAATTGTTCATTTTCATATATTGTACCACAACTAGTTAGAGAATGTAGTGCTTAACTTGATTGAAATCCCAGCTATCCCACCTATTGACCCATGATTCAAATTTTTTTTTTTAAAATAGAACAATAATTAGTATTTTTGATGGTGTCATCAAATTTCATTCAAATTATTAAGCTTGAATTAGAGGATTCCATATGGAATATAACATACGTGTTTCATAAACTTTGGCTTAAATAGCCTGTCTCGTATCATCAAAGATATGTATATGGATATGGAGAAGAAATTCTAAGGTAAATATTTTATAAGATGTATAAAAAAATACTTAGCCAGTTATTTTTAATCACTAATTAGTTAATTAAACTGATTTTAAAAGAAGACAGAGCTTAAAACACATCCCAACTCTTTATTCACAGTTGGCAAAAATTGAGATCTGGCAAATGGTACGTTGGAGGTAATATTCAGGTACCCTAATTCAAAATATGAAACTTTTCCTCTTACTAGTATTGTTGCATGTAAGCAATAGTTTTTATTTAAATTTAAAATGCTAAAACTGTATATATACAATAATTTATTTTTTAAAAGCCAAAAAACATGGATTTGATGCTCTTTAGAGAACAGATAAAAATCAGTTATATTCAAGTTGGAAATTTCCTGTGTGTAAAGGGCAGAGACAAAATATTTTAAACAACAAAATCTCATTATATTTGGTATTTTTTAATGAAAAAGAAAAGGAATAAATAAAAAAGAGAACATCTGTTTATCTACAGATCCTAAATGATTTTATATTTTTAGATATGTCAACAGAGGTGTATAAATTTTTGAAAAATAATATTAATTTTTCAAGATAGTAGCATAACACTGTTTGAAAGAAAACTTATTATGTATCTAAATTATGTTGCACAGTTGTAAAATATTGAGTCTGATGCCCAGATGGCTATTTAGTGTTTTCATTAGGAAATTCTTTCTTGGCTTTAGTCAAGAAATTTATGATTTTATGAATCTCAAGTAAAAAATTAGTCAAGAAATCAGGAAAAAAATAAAATATACTATAATTCTATGAAAAGTAAATCTGAGCCACCAAAATAGAGCTCTTACTGGTTCAAAGAAATCCACCTAAGTCAAGTTGAAAGTAAAAGGAGGTAATGCTGACATGCAGAGTCATGGGTTAAGGTGAACATCTCCATTTCCAAGAACACAAAGTAGAAATTCAGTCATGATCTATTCTGATCGATCAGTCCGGCTGGTTGCTATGTTATCATTGTATGTTTTAGGGCCTGTCAGCTGCTCTTAGTCAATCTTGGAAATAAAATAAATATTATATAGTTTATATGAATAACATACTTTATACAAGTTATATAAAAACTATCCCAAGAATGAGTTTTGGAAGCAAAATAAATCTGTAACTTACTAATCTGACATATGATTCTGTATAGTGCTATTAACGTGTTTGGAGGTCTAATGCTGCATTATTCAAATACAATCCAATAATGTTCTCTGCCATTTTTTAGTTTGACTATTTGCTATAAGCTAAAATTATTTAAATTTTAATAAAAAGACAAAAAATTATGATTTTGAGAATTCTCAATGCTTTCCAGAATTTAAATTTTTTGTTTCCAAATCCCATGGATTAATACTTGTCAGGAATTTGTTACTATTACTGTTGTGTATAATTAGTTATTACTTTCCAGCACGCATTGTACTATTGTGTTAACTTGTATTCAGAGCTTTAATCAGGAGCTTTAGTTTGGAGCAAGGTATATATTTTCAACACTTGCTCTTGAACTCAAATGTACTCACATCCCAGGCAGTATAGTATCAAGGCATAATTTTATAAACTCTGAGGATGAATAGTAGATGGTCAAAATATCAATTCAATTTAATATGGCAATTATTAATTAAGCATTCTCCATCTGTAAAACCTTGATGGAGATTAAAAGATTCACAGATAGTCAAGGAAAATCCCCTTCCCTGAAAAGTTCATAATGTAATGAGGGAGGCAAACTCATGAATAACCATAATTCCTCAGTAATACATATGTAAATAATCGGTTAAGGCTCATGCTCTGCTGCATATTTCAGAATTGGGAAACGATTTGAGTGTCTACAATTGGCTCAAGCTCCTATTTAGTGTTTAAGTCTCCCATTTATTTAAGGTTTTTGGTTATGAACATTTTATGCTTTATGCTTTATATTTTGTAAATAGAGGTAGTAACAATAACAACATATCCACCCTGTATTGAAAAACAACTTGGGGCCAACCATAGCAAGAAGTGATTTATATTTATTAATATTAGTACTCATAAAACAAACTTCCAAAAGAGATATTATTATCCCCATTATTATTTTATGGAGGAGGAAACAGAGATCAGAGAAGTTAAATTGCTTAATGAATTATCTATAGCCTCAAAGCTTTCAGATGGGGACAAAGAATTTTCAACTATGCCTGTATGTCTCTAAGGCTTATACCAAGCGTGAAGTGAGACCATGAGTCTCTATTACAAACATAGGGTATGAGACAGTGAGTGTGTTGTGGGGGGAGAATAAGTTTACAGTTATGGATTTCTGTGTTCATATTCAAAGTTTGCCTATTCCATTTTCTTCAATTAAAAAAATTAACAATTTTTAAAAATTTTAATAGATTCGGGGCATATAAGTGGAGTTTTGTTAAGACAGTGTATAGTCGTGAAGTCTGGGCTTTTAGCCTACCCATCACCTGAATAAAGTACATTGTAGATAATTTTTTATCCCTCTCCTTCTTCCCTTTTCCCCTCTTTTTAGGGGAATGTCTTATTATTTCACTTTGTATGACAATGCATATGCAAAGCTTAGCTTCCACTTATAAACAAGAACATGCATTATTTGATTTTTTGTACTAGAGTTACTTAAGATAAGTTGCCTCCAGTTCCACCCAAGTTGCTGCAAAAGACATTATTTCATTCTTTTTTTATGGCTAAGGAGTATTCCATGGCATGTATATGTACCATATATTCTTATTCTATTCATCGGTTGATGGACACTTAGGTTGATTCCATATATTTGCTATTTTGAATTGTTCTGCAATAAACATATGAGTGCAGGTATGTTTTTGATGTCACGAATTAGTTTTTCCTTTGGCTGGATTCCCAGTAGTGGAATTGCTGGATCAAATGGTAGATCTACTTTTAACTCTTTGCAGAATCTCCATATAGATTATACTGATTTACATTCCCATAAATAATGTATAAACATTCCCTTTTCACTGAATCCACAGCAACATCTGTTTTTTTTTTTTAATTTCAAAATGTAACAGGGGCACAAAAGATTTTGGTTACATGCATCAATTTTGTTATGCTTGAATCAGGGTTGTATGTATGCCCATCACCCCGATAGTGTTCATTATACCCATTAGGTAGGTTTTGCCTATCCTCTCCTTCTCCCTCCCCACTGCTTCATTTACACTGAGTTTTACTTCCCTCTGTGCATATGTGTGCTCATCAGTTAGTTCAATATTATTATCCGCTGGGGAAATTAAAAGCACAATGAGATATTACTGTATACCTAGCAGATATTTAAAATAGCAAATAAGGACAGCATCAAATGAGATTGTGTGAAAAGAATCACTCATACATTGCTGATGGAAATATAAAATGGTACAACCACCCTGGGAATTATTTTGGCAACTTCTGCAGCTACCGTATGACCCTATCATTGTACTGCTAGGCATTTATCCCAGAAAAATGATTCATGTTCACACAAAACCTGTACATGATAGGAAATAACCCAGATGTCCTTCAATGGGTGAATGGTAAGTCAACTGCAGTACATCATGCCAGGCAATACTACTGCTCAGCAATAAAATGGAATGTTTTACAAATGCAGCAGCATATATGAATCTCAGAAGAATTGTGCCAAATGCAAAAAGCACATCCCAAAAGGTTACAAACTGTATAATTCCAATAATGTAACATTCCTGAAATGACAAAATTATGGAAAAGAACAGTAGCTGCCAGGGTTAAGGAGGCAGATGAATATGTAGGGTTGTAGAGAGGCAACATAAGGGATCTTTGTGTTGATGCACAATTCTGCTTCTTGAATGTATCAATATTAATATCCTTATTGTGTTATTATACTATAGTTTTGAAAGATGCTACAACTATAAAAAACTGGACAGAAGATCTTCTTGTATTATTTCTTATAACTGCATGTGAATGTACAGTTATCTCAAAATAAAAAAAAGTTTAATTGTGGAACCAGAAAAAAACCATGAATAGGTAATGCAATCCTACATAATAAGAATAAATTGAGAGGCATCACTTTACCAGACTTCAAATATACTACAAGGCTATAGTAACCAAAACAGCATGGTACTGGCACAAAAACAGAGACATAGATCTGTGGGTCAGAACAGAGAATGCAGATATGGATCCATCCTCATATTGCTATCTGATCTTCAACAAAGAAGATAAAAACACACACTGGGGTAAAGAATACCATTCAATAAATGGTGCTGAGAAAATTGGATACCCACATGTAGTTAGCTGAAACAGGATTCATACCTCTCACCTCTCACAAAAATTAATTCATGATAGATAACATACTTAAACCTAAGGCATGAAAGTATAAAAAATTCTAGAAGAAAATGTTGGAAAAGCTCTTATAGATATCTTCCTAGGCAAAGAATTTATGAAGAAGAACCCAAAGCAATCACAGCAACAATAAGAATACATAAATGAGACCCGATCAAATTCAAAAACTTCTGCACAGCTAAGGAAACAATCAATAGAGCAAATAGACAACCTTCAAAATGGGAGAAAATATTTGCATGCTATAGATCTGATAAAGGCCTGATAACCAGAATCTACAATGAGCTCAAGCAAATCAGCAAGAAAACATCAAACAGCACCATAAAAAAGTGGGCAAAGAACATGAACAGAAACTTTTCAAAAGAGGATAGGCTATGGCCAAAAAACACATGAAAAAATGCTCCATGTCTCTAATCATCAAGGGAATACAAATCAAAACCACAATGAGATATCACCTAACTCCAGTGAGAATAGCTTTTATCAAAAAGCCTCAAAACGACAGATGCTGGTGAGGATGTGGAGAGAAAGGAACACTTATACACTGTTGGTGGGACTGCAAACTAGTGCAACCTCTATGGAAAGTAGTATGGAGATATCTCAAAGAACTAAAAGTAAACTTACCATTTGATCCAGCAAGCCCACTACTAGGTATTTACCCAAAGGAAAAAAAAAAAGATATTTTATAAAGAACACACTCGCTCTTGAATTCTTATAGCAGCACAATTCATAATTGCAAAGATGTGGAATCAACCTAAGTGCCCATCAATTCATGAGTGGATTAATAAAATGTGGTATATGTAGACCATGGAGCATTACTCAGCCATAAAAAAAAAAATGCTGATCTAGTATCTTTTGTTGCAACCTGGATGGAATTGAAGGCCGTTCTTCTTAGTGAAGTATCGCAAGAATGGGAGAACAAACAGCACAAGCACTCACTACTAAATTGGAGCTAATTGATCAATACTTATGTGCACATATGGAAGTATAATTCAAGGGAAATCAAGTAGGTGGGAAGGGGAGGAGGGGATGGGTAAATTCACACCTAATGGGTACAATGAACACTAATTGACTGAAGGGCACGCATAACTTCGATTCAAACTGTACAAAAGCAAATCATGTGACCAAAATGTATGTACCCCTATAAAATTCCATAATAAAAAAATATGGGTTAGAATTATGGTAGTTAAAACTGGAAATGCACCAGGAACCAGATTGTGAACCATTTTAAATGCCATGCCTGAAGAATTCCAGACTTCAGCCTTTTTTACAGGTGAGAAGGAATCTTCAAAAGATTTTAAATACAAAGTATTTATAATTTGGACATATACCATTTTTCTCTGTAGTACTGTAATATAGTAATTTTTATGAAATTATTATTTATGTTTAGAGAGGATGAAATTTAAATAGAAAGAGAAAGACATTTGATGAAGTGGAAGAGTGAAAAAGTTTAGACTGACCAGAAGTGGAATTGATGGGGAAAGGGGTTGAGAACGTAAAATCAGATGTGACTTCATAATTTCCAGCTGAGTGGTTGAGCAAATAGTCATGTTATTAACTGAAATAGGCAAAACAGCCAGAGCAAAGGCTTGTGAAGAATGGATGATTAATGGGGCTAATAAAGATTTGTTATTATATTTTAATTTGAAGTTGGCTAAGTTTAATGTGTTTGTGGGACGTCCAAGTGAGATATGTAGCAGACCTGGGAAAATATGACCCTGGAATTCTGGTAGACATTTAATCTCTAAAGGTTCTTGGTAGGTGTTGACATATAGATGTGAGTTGAAACCATGGAATGGAAGAGAGAGCCCCAAGATTAGTGAGTGAGAGAGAACCTCAAAAAGCAAAGAAAACTTAGATGTCAGCAATATACAAAGAATAGTAGAAGGAAGGGAAAATAGCAAGAGAAATTGAGAAAAATCAGCAGAGATACCGGAGGACACTCAAATTAGTGTAGTTTCCTGGAAACCAAAGAAGGAATGGTCAAGAAGAAAATAATCAATAAAACCATATACTACCGGCAGTTTTAAAAATAAGTCATCAAATTTGCAACTAGAAGATAATTTATGAACTTTTGAGTACAATTTCTATTTAGTGGTGTGAATAAAAATCATATTACAGTGGCAATGAGAGCGAAGGGTTTGGAAATAAACAAAAAGGGAAAGGAGGAAGAAGGGTAACTGTTAGAGGTAGAAGCAAGAAAGGATAGGCTATGGCCAACAAACACATGAAAAAATGCTCAACGTCTCTAATTATCAAGGGAATACAAATCAAAATGCAGAATGGGACTGCAGTTGTAGGCGAGAAGATGTAAGATACTTGAATTGTTTTAAAGATACAAGAAACATCCTTAGAGGAAGCAGAGACAAGATTTTGGGCTAGAATGATTATGAATCTCCTAGCATATTTACAAAACACATCCATGTTCAGCTTTTTTCTGCAGTAGATTTGAAGGTAAAAGCAATAGGCTCACAAGGCATGGCAGGTTTTTGATGAGAATTTTCATTGAAACTGGCAGGAACATTGGGAACCAGCTGTTGGTTGTAGGTAGATCATTTTAAAGTAATACTAGTTTAAACATCTAAGGGATAATTCTAAGTTTCTCTGCTTCAGATCATGAGACTTCCCTAAGCATTTTATCCAAGAAAATTACATATCTTTCAGATATAGAATTATTAGCTGCTGTGTAATTTTTCTTTATGTTGTATTTTGTCAGTGAATTAAAGAAATCAATGTGAATTCTGCAACAGGTTATTGTGACGAATATTCAATATGTAAAAGATTATAGAAGAAGGTCCTGATATTTTACTAGATATTTCACTCAGTGAGTTAGCAGAAACACCTTTTACTATAATGTCTATATAACATATTATTATAAACCCCAATACTTATAGGAAACTATATCTCTAGACACAGGGATAGAAGTCAGTTACACTAAGTTCTGGGGAGTGTGATTTTCAGTGATGATGGAGAAATACTTTTTTTTTTTTTTTCCAAGAATCTGAAGATTTTTTACAAAACTCTTCAGTAAAAGCTCTCATGTTTGCAATGTTGCCCCCAGGAGTCCTCCACTTCCATGGACAGTCTGTTGGAGATTTTGTATTCCTTTGCACCAGTGACTGCACTTCAAAAATTCCAGTGGCAACACTTTGTATGTTGACAATAAATTTGTTGAGTTCTGGAATCAGACTGCTTAATTTCAGATCCTGGTTCCACCACTTAAGCTGTGTGACTTTGGTCAAGTCACTGAATCTCTCTCTGCCTCAAATTCAAAACAGTTCCTGCAATACACTTAGAGTTGTTCTGAGGCTTAAATTAGGAAAGCTTCAGATAGCACTTTTAAAGAACTTTAAATATTTTCTGCCATACAGGAAGGACTTCATAAATAATAGTCATTTTGTAGTTATATGATCATTCTCCTTACATAATAAACATTTCCTAATATTTTAACCAGAGACCAAACAAATGGTGTTAAAAAGTTAAGTATTTCAAAATGTAAATATGTAGTGTTCAAAACACTATCTAAGTGTGTGAAATGAAGAAATGTGAACTCTGATGATGCTTTGACAAGGGACTTAATAACCTTTCAGTAGGAGGAGGTAGTTAATTGTTAGCTGGCGTTTTTATTGCCTTGAACTTTTTCCCCTCTTAAATTACATGGAATGCCTACAAATAACTGAATGACCGAGATGCCACCATTTTTCCACTTCTACATATTTAAAATTGGAATGAGGAATTATTTGAAGTCACTTGGCTTATAAATAATTTCCTAAGCTAACCAAATCCTAAAATAAGGTGGAGATTTTGGTTCCCATCGCAAACCATTTTGAACGCTACTAGGGAGCTTGCACAGAATATCCCTACAGTACTTTGCAACAGGAAGACAGAATTTCTAGTGTCAGGAATGACAGAATGCCGTTGGAACTGGAAAGCCCTGTGGGTAATTTCATTTTCATTTGCTAGTGAAGCAGAAAAATCAACATGTTGTGTGTCAGGGTACAACAAGAAATACTTCTTGGCAGTTTGAATTTTAGTCATTGGTGAGGGGGGAAATATCTGAAGTGGGCTGTCAAGGTGTTACTTCACACAGATAACTCCAGTTTAAAGTAGGCAGGTAGTCTGCATTTCAATACTATCAAAAATGGAAGGGCCCTTTAGCTTGAACCAAATGCCTTAGGGAATTACAGCTTCTGTGAAATTTGATGCTCTTATGGCTGATTGTCAAGTCTGAAAATGAAGTCAGTCTTAAAGTCTTCCCTTTGAACATTTCTACCCTGCTTGGACTTTATAAAGATGGAAAAAAGAAGCTGTTAAAAAGGAAAGAATAGCTATGCTGGAAATTCACACTGATCTAGAGAAGAATTTATCAATTAAAAAGATATATCAAATGGTAACGTGATAATTTTAAAATTTAGTAGGTTGACTCCTATTTTGATCTGTGACTAGTGTTTTGAATTTATATTTTACAGAATGAGAAGATAATAAGGAAAAGTTAAGAGAGATTTTTAAATGTTAAAGACAAACACCTTATCATTTATACTATTTTATATTTTCTAGTTATACTTTTGCAGATTGAGTTTATTTATTATAAAATGATGGGTGCTTATTGTAAATAAAAGAATTCATGATGGAAAATATTACAAAGTTAAATAAAAATGTTTCTTCATCATCACTGAAAATCCCGCTCTCCAGACCTGACCACAATAACAATTTTCAATTTTGGTGGGATGCTTACTTGCAATTAACAAAAATTAAATATCATGCTTTTATGTACACACACATACACATATGTAAAAAGATAGACTTTGTATTGGCAAAAATGTTATCAATCTATACAGAATTATGTGAATTGCTATTAAGACTTAGCGTATTCTGTGTTAACATATGTGAAATTACATAATTACCATGGAGAAGAATATTGAATAATAATTTTTAAATATCTTCGCATACTATTTATGACTTTTATGGGGGACAGGAAGTATTATAAGTATTGCTGCAGTTAAACATAGGGTTGCTTGTTTTTTTAACATAACAGTCTAACATTGGAATTGTTAAAACAAAAGCATATTCTAATTATTGGTAGATAATGTGCAACATTGTCTGACATTGAAATAGTAAGAAGCCTGTTTACTGAATAGTGATTTACCAAGTAGGTATGTTCTCATGTGAAATTTGCATGAAAATCTTATGTAAAGTTTATCAGTGTTGACAAGAGAAGCAATCAATACAGGAAAAAATACCTGAGTTGCCAACATGATGATGGCTTAAATAGAGTGAAAAATACCTGCTGCTGCTAAGAAAGCAGGACAACAAGATCACTTGTCATGTGTCTTAAGAAATCACTTCACTAGGAATCCAGTCTGATCCTCCTCTATAATACCTTCACATATTTCTTTAAATGTTTATTGGTCCTAACAATAACACAATTGGCTTGGGAAACACCTGTATCTGTTCTTTGTAACTCAAATGAGCTAAGTAATCAGAAAAATCCTCTCAGATGTTAAAGTTATTTAGTGGGCACAAGGCTCTCTTTTCCCACTGTCTCTTTTTTTGTCCTGTTCAGCTATTTTAATAGTAAAATTAAAGTCTTTTTCAAAATTCTTATAGGACATATAAAATAATTGTTATACATTCTTTGTATTTTGTAAATAAATTTAATAACTTAGTATTCAAAGAACAATACACTTGTTTTTACTGTCCCAAAGTCAATTCTATAACACAAAACCTATCATTTTATGGCCATTATGCCACAAAATGCAATTACTTGTTCCTCTGCCTTAAGTTGCTGAGCAAAACAAAAAACTTAAGCATGTAAAAAAATATTGCCATTGCCATTAGTTCTCATTTTTGTTAAACAATATCTTCTGTAATTTTTCATCACTGAAGTTATTATGCTTGCTTTCATTTATGATTTGATTAAATCTATCAGTGTTTGATTTTATGTCTTTTAATTTTCATCCTAAGAATTTATCTATTTTCTGCATTGATTTAAAGACATTCACACTGGGGGAAATCCTTGTGCATCATTAAATCACTTACCATTCTCCATCATCATGAATCCTCCCACAATGATACTAATATATTACCTTGTTTGCATATCATTTTACCAACTCCAAGTAGATCCTTAGCATTCTCTTTTTAAATAATTACATAAATATCATCTTTGTTATATATATATATATCTCCATTTTTTTAACTGAATTTCCAGAAGACATTATACCATTTTGTGTTCTTTTCAAAAATTGCCTCAGTCTGTTTTATTAAAAAAGAAATACTAAATACACGACGAGTTGGTTTCGAAAAGGAAAAAGTAATTGCAGTTCATGCTTTTACTACTATTAATGTGACGTTCTTTAATATACAGCATACAAAATTATCTTATTGATTGTTTTCTTTTTTAGGACATAATACATGAAATCTCCTAATCATGTTGAACACCTAGGCCAGACACTCATGATGTGATTGCAATTGTTTTTTCTTTTTCCTTTAGAGAATAAAGAATAAACACTTGGGAGATCTACTTGCCCACCTTTCTAGTTTACGGGATTTTGCATTTCCATTAATTTATTGTTTCTGTTCCTATGATACGTTTTCATCATTTCCCTAAACAGATTATTTAGAATAATACAAATGTTACTATTGTCATTATTTCTAGAAAAAGTCCTTCTCTATAAAGAAGGCCTGGGAAGCCAAGGATGAGAATAAATATAGTAAAGAAACATCTTCTGTTTTTCCTTGTAGGAGAATATTTTATGGAGATATTTGTTTGCATGTGTTCCCCTTGTATTTTTCTCTCTCCCCATTTCAAGCACATAGTTTATCTTAGTGTCACCTTTTTTTGTGGAACATATGTAGGGAGGAGCTTGAAAGCTGAAATTGCACGAAGTTCTTTCCTAGTCATTCTTCTTTTTCTCTCTCTTTTCTCTATCCCATTCTTTCAATCCTAAAAAAATTGAAGACATGTAAAGTGTTCTAAGGAGCAAAGATTAGGGAGAGTAGCTGAAGACCAAAAAATTAGACGAAAAAGATTTTCCTGATTGGTGTAACAATGATAACATCTTGTCATCCTTTAATTCCACATATTTCCAATGCTTCCACCCTATGATTTCAGTTCATAAAGACACCTTAGATCAGCATTTTATATCTAGACCATTTATTTGAAACACTATTTAAAGATTCTTTAATGCAAACACTCTATCTTATATTTTGAATCTTCAGCATATGGATCAGCACTGTTCAACAGAATTTTCTGTAGAATGGAAATATTCTATACCTGTGCTGTGTAATATGGTAGCTACTAATCACATGGGGACATCGAATATTTGAAATGTGGCCATTGTGAATGACGAAATAAGTTTTAAATTTTATTTAATTTTTATTAATTTAAATAGCCACATGGGCTAATGGCTACCACATTGGGCAGTGCAGATCTAGACTAATGTTTTATATGTAATACCCTCTTAATAAATGATTAACAATAATGAAAGAAATCCACTCCCATTTTTATAGTTAAATGCATCATTCTCTCATATTTCTATTATGTGACATTAGTAGTGGTGTCTACTAAAGAAGAACTGTCAAAATTTTATTTAAATCTATAAGTGAATTGATGTTTATATGTCTCGGTTTTCCCTTATCTCACACCTCACCATTGAAAAGAATAAAACAAACAAGAAACATGAATACATTTTTCTTAAGAGAAATTATTTAATATTTAAGCATAGTATTTAGTATGTCTTTTTGAAAATAATTGTAAAATACCAGCCTACCTATCATACATAAAATAGAACCTTGTAATGTAGGCAAAAGTTATGAGTTGCAGTATTATGTCAATTCATTTCATTTGCATATGATAATTAATTACTGTTTTATACCATCAACAATTGGGCCTGCAGGTCTTATTAGCTAAAAGGAATTCTATTATAATCAAAAGCTAAATAATAAATTTAATGAAAGTCACAAATTTTTCTTAATGTTATTAAGGTTAATTGTAAAATTAATTAGACCCATTTGTAACTCTGATATGAAAAATATAAATGCATTTGGGATTGACATAAATTTTCAATAGTGTAAATAGTAAATGTTTTGTAAAGTTTCTTCTTAATAATTTAGTAAATACACATTTAAAGTTTTGAAAATTCAATTTGACAATAATGTTCTCAATACGTATATAATTGCTCTTAGTTTTTAATTTTCTTGTTCTTTCTTCTTTCCTTAATATTATGTTTTTGTAAAATATGCTACATAAATGATAAATGAAAAGAAATGCAAACTTGACTAGAAAATTATCTTTCTACTTACAGTCAATAATAAAGTTCTTTTCAGATAGATAAATGTATAATCTATGTTCACTAGTAAAATTTTTCAATTAGTACATTTTAGCCTCAAAAATTGTATTTTCATGTAAATTAAATTATATCTCAATGGGGAAATAAGTTCTTCTCCATCTGATGTTTTCTTACTAGGAAGAGAACTTGGTCAACATTACCCCAGTCCTCTGGGGTTACTCCTTCCCCTGAAAGTATAATTATTTATTGATAGGCAAATTGGGGAGGAAAACAAGATGTGTGCTCTCCTCACCTTTTCTTTTCCTTCTCAGTTGCCTGACTGCAGGGAGCTGTCTTCTGCATGGACTTGTCCACTCTTCAGGATCTCGCCCTTGTTAAGCATTTCCTGAAGGTGGCCTGCTTATTTATGGCATTCAGTAATGTATTATTTTTCTATTGCTTTTGTAACAAATTACCACAAGCTTAGTGGCTTGAAACAAAAAAGTATTTTCTCAGTTTCAGAAGTCTGGGTTGGCTTGGCTGCTTTCTCTGCTCCAGGTTTCTCAAGGCCAAAATCACAGTGTTGGGCTCTTATCTCAGAAGACTCCACTTCTAAACCCATTAAAGTCATTTGCAGAATCCAATTCCTTGCAGTTGTAGAACTGAAATCTCTATTTCTTTGCTGGCTGTCACTCAAGGACAGTATTTGCTTCTAGAGGTTGCCCATATTCCTTCTTGTTTGTTCCAAGTGGCTGCTCTATCAGTAGGCCAGTTCTCTCTCAGGCTTCCAATATATTCAATTATTTATTCTGACACATATCTCATACTCCAGCTGGAGAAAATTCTCTGCTTTTATGAACTCATGTGACTAGAATGGGCCTGTATGGGCAATTCAGAATAATCTCTTAAAGATATGTGACCTTAATCACACTTAGAAGGTTCCTTTTATCATGTAATGCAACATATTTATGGGTTCTAGGAATTTGGGTGAGGATATCCTTAGGGGGTCATTTTCTGCCTATCACAAGTGAGTTTTAATTGGCTCTCTCAGCCAACGCACACAAAGCTACGTTCCCTTAAACTACACTGCAAAGCAATAAAGGTAATATTGTGGTCTTCACATTAACTCTTTTATTTTCTCAATTTGTTATGAAATTAGGAAAGAAAGAGGTTTTCTGTTTACTGGGGACATACTCAGAGACTCTAAGACTTTCATTGATATTTTATTATAGAACTTCTTCAGAGAAAAAAAAAATAATTTTTTTTCCAAAATGGTTATCAGGACATACAACAGAAAGTGTCTTATTACAGTCAATGTAAAGCATATTTGAGAGCTTTGACAATGCCAAATTTTTAAGGGAATTTAAATGTTTTCTTAGGGCTCTTAGGTAATTCCATTTCCTGAGATATAAGCAAGAGAAGGGAGAGAAGAATGTTGAAAGGTCCATTGGTAGATATGGGCAATCAACTTAGAATTACTTAATATCTATGAATTCTATATCCAAGATGCTTTAGGAGGAAAAACTTGATGAATATAATGACATGGATAAAAATTTTCTTTTTTGGGTAAGATTCTTAGTGCATATGTCTACTTCATGTCTCTTTTATTGTTCTCATCTTCTCTCTTTGGTATCTTTAATACTTCCTTATTGAGAAGGGTAAGTCTCAGAGAAATTTCATGTCATAGATAATTTTATTACATTAGAACAGATAATAATCAAAAATATTTGAGTAACAGGCATTAGAAAATTGTTTGAGGTACCTTTCCTTCCTTTTTAAATGCTTATTTCACTATTCTTATTTTCTTAATTTCTTAAAATTTGTAGCTCAATCATGAGATATGACTAAAGAGAATTCACATTTACAATGCACAGGAGTAACTAACAAGAAGGTGGATCTGATTCTAAATATGAAAGTGTATATGTGTGTGTATAATATATATTTCTTTATGAAATATTTCTACTGCCTGAAAGTAAGACAAATTGATGCCATTCTTCCCATTACAGCAGAAATAATACTGTTCTTAGTATGTTCCAGAAAGAATTCACATTAACAATTATACAAAGGCACAAGCATATTTTGACAAAACACATATTAGAGAATGCACTTGCATTTTCAAAACTAGGACATCATTTTAACAATTCGAATATAACCAACAGGTACAGAAATAGTTAAAATAACAGATAATAAATTCTGTGAACAGAGGTAAGGTCAAATACACATTATACACATTCTATGCACAAATATTCTCTACAGATCTCTTGTCTTTCATGAATGAGTAAACATTAAGACAATAGATCTTTCAAACAAAGATGAAGAACAAGAGAAAGAAACAGTAAGAAAGGAAACATCAACCTTACTAATGATCAGAAAAACAAAAAAACTCTTGACACTTATTAGTCAAAAGATGAAACTTTCAGAAGACATGTTTAACGTTCCTAGGATGACCATATAATTTATCATATCAAATGGTACACTATTCAGAATGAAAAGGTATAGTATTAATAATTATACTAGGACAACAGCCAGAAACCAGAAGTTTCTAGGAAAATAGAAATGTATAGTCAAACTATCAATAGAATTTAATGCTTATAAATAAATAAGTATAATACTTATATGTGTATAATATCATTGGAAAAATGGTAGGACAAGAAAAAGAGAACATATAGTACAGACATAAAGCTAAGGTTTTTTTTAAAAGGGTGGACTAAGATAAGAAAGAATTACAAAAAAATTTTAGTGGTAACTGTAGAACTGAAGTCTTCACAGAGTAGGTTAAAAGCAAAAGTGACATTGATAAGAACTGAATCAGTGTTATGGAGTAAAGACCTGAATAACACTCCTGGAATGCACACCAAAGGGAGCAAGCAATGAACATGATTGTATGCTATCTGAGAGGTACAGAGAAATGATAATGAAGACTAAACCTTAGAATTACAGGCATTCATGGAGAAGAAACAGGAATGATTTGGATAAAATGTTAATATGAAATACTTAAAGAATACTTTCTCTTGAAAAGAAACAGATCTGAGCACGGAAAGTGAAAGGGCTTCTGGGGTGTAAGGAGAATTAAAGAATGTCAGAGCCATTCAAATTCTGTCTATCTGATTATTAGATGAATGGGAAAAGTATTATATGATTTTAGATGGGATTTTAAAACAAAAACATAAAACAAATTAAAAATATAAAATAAATTTACCTAAGACATAAACATATCAATCTGGCCTCCAATTTCTCAGCAACACCAACAAACAGGAAAGAATGAAACAAATGAAGAACAAATTTGAAGGGAGAGATTCCTATCCAAACATTAATGAAAAGATATTTCATTATTTAAAGACTCAGAAAATATACTGTTGCATGGCTCTCTTAAAATGTTACTTTACTATATGGCCTTGGACTCTCTTTTAATGCATCCAAAATCAGAGCTAAAGAAGCACATTTACATGTCTGTTATGTACAAAAGACTATGGCAGAAGCAAAGATGAAGAAGATGATGAAATTGTTTTCAAGGAATTTTATACTCTATTCAGAGCAAGCTCTATGTAATCAATTCAGGAGAAAAATAGCCCCATAATAGAGATACAGGTAGCACAGTTGTGGGACTTAGATTGAGGCAATGCTTAATGTGCACTATGGGGATTAGGAAAGTGTCTGAATTAGTGGCATTTAGGCTGCACCTTAAAAAAGGATTTGCAAGTTTAAAAAGTTGGGGAGGTTATTCTGAAGAAAGAATGTAGGAGGATGATGTGAGAAAAGTTTTGAGATGCTCAGGAAAAGCACTAAAATTTAAAACATGCAAAAGAGTAAATTGTTGTATAAAAGAATTTAGAGTCCAATTATGGAGTCATTGAATGCTGCACACTTTTGTGAGCAATGAGGAACCATTCAGAAACCACTGAAGTGGAGTCACATGTTATTATTCATGTGTTTGGAAAATAAAACAGATGAAAGTGTGAATATATTTGAGAGTTTAGCTGTTAGAAAACTGGGAAATCAGTTAGCAAACTAGATTTCTAAAGAAGAGATTGTAAGAACCTGAAATCAGGTATTCCTAATTGAAATAAAACAGGTAGAATATATTTGGAGAAAGGTTATAGAATTGACAAGAGTTGGTGACTGATCGGTTGTGGGGATACAGGAGACGAATGACTATGACATTTATCATTAGAAATATGTTATCAGTCAGTAAAATAAATAGCTAACACACAGGCACAATTCTGAGAACTTTATGACATCATCTCAACTAATCTTCACAACAACAAATGATGAAGTTGTCAGACTTTGAACCCAGGTAGTTTGATTCCAGAGTCTGTATTCTTCACCATGCCATTCATCAGATTCTCATTTGAAAGAATTTTAAATGACCAAGGTAATTTCAAATCAAAGCGATATTCCGAGGGATAAGTGAACCAGGTGTGCATCAGGGCCTGTTAGAGATCTCAGAGCTTACAGAATGTTGTGGGTGAAATCACATTGTGTTTGGAATTATATAAATAGACAATGCTTTCCTACAACATTATTTGGGCAGAGAATGGATGTAGAATTGAAATAAGGTAAACCTCTTCAATTAATTTTTGAATCATCTTAAGTAAGGATAGACTTTGTAGAGTGTTATTTGAAGTTTTTCTCTGTGAAATTGTATTTTTAGAAAAGAATAGATAAAAATGGTTGTGCAGAGAAAATTTTTCTTGTAAAATGAATAATTAACAGTCTTACTGTTGAAGATTTCATCAAAGATATGTGAAGAAAGTACTTAGATTTTATGCATAAACAATATCCTACTTATCTGTCAGCTTCAACCAAGTCATAATAGTTTATAGAATATAAGCTATCTGTTGCATAGGAATGCCAAAATTACTGCATTATATATATAATATGTGTATACATATATGTATACCTATATATTTATTATCATACATGCTTTTCTTATAGCTTATCATTAATGGTTTAGAAAATTATGCTAAGTTCATTTTCATATTAATATTCACTGAAAGATACTTCCTGTCATTTGCACTACTAGGAACATGGAATGAAGTGGAGGTAACTGAGAAATGAGTCAAAAAATAGTGCTGGGTTCTTGGTTACTACTGGCTGCACTTTGAGACCCATTCCTAAAAAGTTTGGGCCATTCTGATAGAGGTGCCTGGGATTGGGGAACAGTTAAAAGGAGCAGCTATCACAAGCTTTTCTATTCTCTCCCTTACAATACTCCCTATATTTTAATACACCTCCATTTTGCTCTTTTATTTCAATTATTGTGAATTAGAGTAAAACTTTAATGTAGTATGATACCAATTCAGTTAATATGTATGCCAAAGCAGAGCGTGTTGACACAATGGCTTTTTTTTTACATTTAAAAAATGTTTAATTATGGTAAAATATGCATAATAAAATTTACCATCATAAAAGAAATATTGAAGCTCTTTTGAATTTTTAAATGATGACTATAATATTCTGTATGCACAGATTATTTCTCCATTTTATGCAATTTTTCAGAGATTCTAAGTGGGAAGAATATGTCATGCAGAAGATAAAATAGGAATGTTTACTTAAAAAATGAAAGAAAGTACATTTTGAGGCTCCTCAAAATTTTTCATTGTTGACAAAAATATCTAATGTTTTAGCAGTAAAAAGGACAAGAGCAATATTAAATTGGAAAAATAAATACTACCTGAATCCAAAATGAAGAAAAATGTGTTCTGATTTGACGTTATGACAAAATCTTATTTTAGTGGAGATCTTACTTGATCAGAAGCTGCAAGAAAGGACAGAACTCTCATCTTTTATATCAACAGATAAAATGTGTCCAGAAATAGTATACATTACTGGAGAATTCAGAAGCTAACCTCAGCAGTACTTTCTGCTCTAAATTTATGGTTACATTATATTGTATCTATAATTATAAAAAAAAAAACTTTCCTCACTTTATTTAGGTTGACTTTAACTACTGGCTGTGTTAGAAAGACATCGTGTATTGGATTAGATAAGGATTTTTATTATTGTCTGCGGAAAAGATATTTGTGTGGGAATAGAGTAGCAGGTTTATTGCAGTGGTTGAGATACTGCATGTTGGACAAAGTCTATCTAAAAGTAAATTTCCCTGTGATAGCTGAAACCTCTTAAAGGTGGCAAAAAATTAGCAGATAATTTTTTTCTTATGGTAAATTTGATGATAAATATAGCAGGTACTAAGGCTAAAATAGTCTTGAACCTTAAAAGAACAGTAGGCCCTCATATCCATGAGTTACCCATCTGAAGATTCAACCAACCATGGATAGAAAGTATTCAAACAAAATGTCAAATAACAATGCAACAATTAAAAATAATACAAATAAAACAAATACAGTATAACAACTATACATCATTTACATTGTTTTTAAGTATTATAAGTAATCTAGAGATGATTTAATGTGTGCAGATTATATACTAATGCTATGCTATTTCATACAAGGGACTTGAGCATCCATGGATATTGGTATCCACAGGAGTCCTGGAACCAATCCCCTACAGATACTGAAGGATGATTATATCAAGATGAATAATGTTTGCATTGCAAAAAATAAAACAGTTGTATAATAAAACAGTTAATTAAAAGATAGTCTAGATTGATTTTATAAGTTTCTATAAAAATAATTAAATTTAATATTGTCCTACACTGCTTAATTTCTTTTGTTTATAACTGACTCCTTTGACCTTTGGTAACTAGTATCCCATTGCTGCAAGGTCTTATAATCACTGTTAAATGTTAACAAGCAAAGGCTCAAAATTTAATCCTTCTGTTAAGTTTAGATGCTTCATAGTCATTTATAACAACTAAAATCTTTTTATGGTCCAAAAAATCTGCCACGGTGGAATTCGGCTCCTGTGACAGAGGGAGCATATACAAAGTCCTGTAGGTCTCTGACCCAGCCTTTCATTATTTTAAAAGAAAGATAATTTTCATTTATGCTAGTAACAACTTTATTTAATCATCAGAGTGCCAGGTTAATATAGTCTTGCAAATTAAAGTTATTATATTATAGAATAAAATTTTGTTGAGTTGGGTTTTGTCTTCTTTCCTCCTGCTATTAACTCTGCACTTTCGTCTGTAAATTATAGTGGGTGACTATTTGTACAGATGTGTTCACACATAAAGTATAATTGTAGTTATTAAATAATAGATTTCCCATGTATGCTTTTCTCTGTCATTTTAAATGGCAAAAGATTTGCTTAGAACTTTAAAATACCAAAGAAGTATTTAAAAATACAAGGAAGAAAAAAGCAACATGTATTACTAGATTTATAAGTTGCAGATAAAAGTAAAGACAAAGATTATTTTCATATGTATAGAAAATCAAATGTGAAATTGAAGTGAAATATTTTAAGATGTATTAAAAGTGGAACTTCTCCTTCCAGCTAATATGAAGTAACAGAGACTCAATTTATCCTCCCTACTAAAACAAATGAACATCATCAACAGCAACAACAAAGCTAATGATACTATAGCTTGGGGCCTTGAGAGAATTTTGAGCCATCAGCAAAAGACAATAGAATCCACTCACAGCCCGGTGGACTCCCTGAGTTGAGGAGACAGACTTTAGAGTCCAGGGTACCAAAACAGCTACAATTCACAAACAAGAGTACTGGAAAGGAGAGTGTTGCACAAAGCTGTAACTCCAAAGATTTGAATAAGATCCCTTTGGACGATTCAGTTCTTATCAGTATATGTGTGTGACAAAACTACTCAAGGGTGGGAGGAAAACAACCCAAAGGATTTAGAGGTGACATGCCTTTAAGAGGGCTGAAAATAAAGTTTGTTTCCACAAACAGGCTAAAAATGGAGCATTGTGCAAGGTATGCAGAAGAGTCTCATGTCTGTCTTGGAGAATAATGAGCTCTAGACTGAGTACTGTTCCAGTACTATCTAACAAATCTTAAAAGTTAAACCCCCAAGTCAAATTGTTTCCAAATATTGTAACTACATGCCAGAACATATTTCAAGAATATTTACAGGAAAATAAGAACATCGTGCATCTAAGAAGATAAAATCACAATGTCTGACATTCAATCAAAAATTACCAGGCATGCAAAGAAGTAAGAACATTATAACTCATAATAATAAGAAAAATTAATGATTTGAAACTAACTCAGAACTGACACAAATTTCAGACTTAGCAGCCAAGGCCACTAACACAATTTTAACTGTATTCTTTATGTTTACAGAATTTACAGGAGACATGGAAAATACATTTAAAAGATACCGAAGCAGTAATTAGTAGAAGATTTATAGCACTAAGCACTTAAATCAGAAAATATGAAAGATTTTAAATCAGCGCCCTCAGATTCCACCTTGAAAAAGCAGAAAAGAAGTACAAATTAAACCCAAAGAAAATAGGAGAAATAAAATAACAAAGATCAGTGTACAAATAAATATAATAAAACAGAAAACATAAAAACAATAGAGAAAACAAATGAAATAAAATGGCGGTTTTATGGAAAAGATAAAATTTATTACCTTTTTCTGGATAGATCAGTAAAAAAGAATCAAGAAGCCCCAAATTAATACCATTGACAAAACAGCCTATGTATTTTAATTCTTCAAATTTATTTATGGAAGTAAATAGAGAATAAAATAAGTTTTACCAAACTAGAAGAACTAAGTTTAGAAAGTCACTATAAATAAATTGTAACATGGAAATAAGTACCATAAGTAAGAATAAAGAATTAGAGAAAGAAGCCAAAAAACAAAACTGTCTCTGAAGCACTGGCTGTCAACAGAATTTTAAAAATGAGTGTAAGTGATACTACCTCAAGAGTACTCTTTTTAAAAATTTTTATGTAAGAGAATGACTTTTACAGTTAATTAGCTTCCTTCGTAGCTAATTATCTATAAAAGGAAATAGTTGAATTAGTAGCTAATTAACCAAAAAAGGTAGAAGGAAGCAATTTATAGGAGAACAAAAGTAAAAGCTACGCTATGACTAATTATCTCCCAACAGCCACATTATAGGCAAGAAGACAATGGAGTAATAGAATAATATCTTCATAGTACTCAAGAAAATAGAATTTCATACCCAGCTAATCACTCATTTGGGGATTAAGGCATAATAAATACAATTTCACAAAAAAAAAAAAAACAAATGCAGGTGGAATGCTGCACGCAAAGACCTTCACTCAAAGAATTCCATGAAGACATTCTTATGACAAATTAAATTGAACCTGCAAGGCTGCAGTGTGATGCAAGAAGCAATTGTGAAGGAATAAGTCAGTAAAGTCTTAAATTGATGAAAATAAAAATAGTAAGTGCTGGGAATGGAGTGGGAACTTGTATAGACTAAATGTGGTTTATTAGCTTCCTATGGCTGCTATAACGAATTACTAAAAACTTAGTAGCTTAAAGCAACACAAGTTTATTATCTTATAGTTCTAGAGGTCAGAAATCTGAAATGTGTCTTACTGGGCTGAAATCAAGGTGTCAGTAGGGCTGCATTCTCTCTGGAGGCTCTAGGAGAAAATCTATTTCCTTCCCTTTTCCTCCTCCTTGTAGAGGCTGCGGATTTCTCGACTCCTGTCCTCCTTCCAGCAATCCCATCACTACAGCCTTTGCTTCATTGTCACATGTCCTCTCACTCTCCTGCCTCCCTCCTTCACTTATAAGGACCCTGGTGATTACATTGGGCTCACCTGAACAATCCAGGATGATCTCCCCTTTTTAAGAGCCTTAATCACGTTTGCAAAGTGCCTTTGCCGTGTACGCTAACACAGTCCTGGGCTCTGGGAATTAGGGCATATGCCATCTCTAGTGGGACAGGAGCTTATTCTACCCATTGCAGGAAGAATTAAAATCCAAGCTACAGAAATAAAATGGTTGGGGGAATCTGAGCTTAAATATCTTTAGGATCTTGCTTGTATTCTTTGAGAGGAGAATGGAGATAATAATTAACTTTAAGCATTGGTAAATCAAACTTGTTAAGACGCAGCCGTATTAAAAATGCCATATGTATCATAGAAACCAGTAGCAGGAAAAAGAGATTTTTTAAATTGATGATATGATACAAACAGAAAAATCTAACAGGAAATAAGTCAAGAATACCATAGAAAATGATATAGAAAAAGATGACAAATTTTTAAAAATGTCCGGAATACAAAAGTAAAAAGAGTAAAATCATTAGTATATGGACATATAAATTCAGACAAAATTAAAAACAAATAAAAATAAACAAAATTATGGTAAAAGATATAGCATGTAAATTCTAATCAAGAAAAAAATAATAGTGTAGATGTATTAGAGGCTTTAAACCTGGGTTAATTCTGCACTGTGGAAGAAATTTGGGAATGTCTGTAGATATTTTTGTTTGCCACAAATTGGGAAGAAGGTGTTCTAAATGCTGTAGCTTTATAATAAGCCTCAAAATCAGGTAATATTAAATACTTCAATTTTCTTCTACTTCTCCAAAATTATTTTGGCTAAATAAACAACCAAAAAATACTTTTAACAAACAACCTGTAATACACAGTTCACATGGCAAGTTCACCTGAAGCTTTCACAAATACTGAACGTATTCTGAGCAATAAATTGAAAACAACTGAAATCATTCAGAGTATATTCACTCACCAAAACAGCATGAACACAGAAAACAATAACTGAAAGATCATGAAAATATTCAAATATTTGGAAATTAGATAAACCTCTTCTAAAGACACCATGGGTAAAAGCAAGGAAATTCAAATATATTGTAAAGTAAATAACAAAAACACAATGTATCAAAATTTGTGGATTGTACATACAGAGTGCATAGAGGAAAATTATAAGCTTTAAATGCTTATCGCTTTATCACAAAACTTCCAATAAAACTCTCCTTCACATAGTTGTCTTGTGAGATTGATCTTGTGGGAAAAATCTAGAAAAGAAAAATGAAAAGATTCCAAAGAGCAGAAAAGTTGCAAGAAAGACTAGAAATTCATCAGAGATAGGAAAGAGGAGAAAAATGCTATTAGGAGTCATGTAAAATTTTACCACGAAGAATCCCATTTCTCATAATTTTTTTATCCCATTATCCATGGCTCTTTCAGTTGCAGATAAAAACACAGATTAACTTAAAGCAAAAGATGGATTTGGTAGTTTATGCAAACTGAAGAAAAATTCCTATATAATTATGTATTTTTGTTTGTTGCAATACATTTACCTGTTTTTTGGCCACCCACGCAATGGTAAAAATACTCTCACTAAACATAATGCAACTGTATCCATAAACAACCAAAATTCACTGGCAGGAAAATAACAAAAAGCAAAAACAAAATAAAAACCAGTGTCACATTCACCTATTGCATTGAGTTCCAAGTTCAAGTTCTCTCATGGATTGTATACTTAGTTATTTTGGGGTGTGGCTCTTAATATTGCGACATATGGTGTCAATATTCATGTTCCAATGTACTCTATAATGGTGAAAAGCAAAAAAGATAACCATTTAAAAAATTCCCCTTTGAAAATAAGAAAAGCAAACAGAACATGATGATCTCTCATCCACATGCTATATTTTCTAGACATTAAAGATACATCTCTCCAAAGCTCTCCAGGCCACGTTTCTTGATCTGCTGATATGACCGAACCATATTTTCGTACTTTAAGCACTGGGAACATTCATGGCCACTTTCTTCCATGCTTAGAGCTGAGAGGGGGAGGAATCCCCTGTTAGGAGCTGGACCACTTTAGCTACCTACTTTCTGTGGATGTGATTATGGGGATCTTTGTATCCGCTTAGAGACTGAGCTGTGACAGGTCCCTGTTTATACTCTTTGGAATTACCTGGAAAACAATACAAAGTATTTTAAAAAGTTCTAGTTAGTTTGCTGTTCATTTCTAAGTGACTATTAGGAAGTAAAAAAAAAAGTTTTTAATTAAGCCAGGTTGTAACATTGAATTTAGACTAGAATGTTGAAGATTCTGTCTCTTCCCTCCTTAAAGCACTTATTAATGGCATTTCTCTAGGCTTTTGCATTGAAGCAAAAAATGAAAGAATGGGATAAGATGGTCAACATAGGTGATCTGTCTACTTGCACCCAGACTTTGTTACTAACAATTCCAAACATCAAGAATAAGTACCTGGGGAAAAATAAGAGCAGTCAGATCCCACCTTTCTTTCCCCTAGCTCCTTGTTCATTGCCCATTCCCATTATATAACTTTAATGTGGATTTGAAATTTGGGCATTCGCAATTTGTCAGGGTGCCTGTTTGATCCTGTATGGTCCTGAGTTATTTGCCACAGGAAGAATATTCATTCTGTATTTCATTTCAAAAAGACTAGCTTTGATAGATTCAACTCATTGAAGGCTGCAACGAGTATCCAAAAATACTTTAAAACTTAGGCCGGGCGCGGTGGCTCAAGCCTGTAATCCTAGCACTCTGGGAGGCCGAGGTGGGCGGATCGTTCTGAGCTCAGGAGTTCGAGACCAGCCTGAGCAAGAGCGAGACCCCATCTCTACCAAAAATAGAAAGAAAATTAATTGGACAGCTAAAAATATATAGAGAGAAAAAAAAAAATTAGCCGGGCATGGTGGCACATGCCTGTAGTCCCAGCCAGTCGGGAGGCTGAGACAGTAGGATTGCTCAAGCCCAGGAGTTCGAGGTTGCTGTGAGCTAGGCTGACGCCATGGCACTCGCCCCAGGCAAGAGAGTGAGACTCTGTCTCAAAAAAAAAAAAAAAAAAAAAAAAAACTTGGACAGGTTTCCTCCAAGTCTGCTCAAACTGCAAATTTAAAAAGACACATATCTAAGAAATAGCAGGTAATAATTTAATCATCTGCATCACCCACCAGATTTAGGGTGGCATTTTGAGTCAATTTTTTGACGCAAAGTTATATTTATGTGACTCCTTAGTTCTCTTACTCAGGTACTCACATCTTGAGTTATCTTTACATTTGATTGTATATGTTTTTTTTTTTTAAATTTTTCTTCCCCCCTGATTGTATATGTTAACTTTGAATCTTGATTTAATTCATTACAATATCCTCTTCCACAGTTTGAATGTAAGACATGCTGTTGGTGGGCACTGGTGTGCCTACTGCCAAGGCAACTCCAGCTAGGATTGTAGCCAGGGCATGCTGCTTGTGCCTGCGGTTTCTGCAATGATTTAAAGAGGCAGAAGGGCTGGAGGATGGGGATGGTGGCAGTCCAGAGGAGAGAAATAGAGGGCAAGTGCTCTGGGAGTACATTTAAAAGCATTCCTGCTGGCATTGAGGATGTTCTAAAGACAAGCAGCCAAATGTGTTCATAAAGGCACTTACTGGCAGAGTTGGCAGCTGTATTTTGTTAAGTGGATAGAAGTCAGAATCCTAAAATAAAGCTTGTAGAAAATAAGGGATGGAATTAGAAGCTTTTGATCCCTAGTAGTAAATGAATTCTATTGCACTTACTCCACTCACCTTGAAGGAAATGGGGAAACATCCTTTTATTTCGACGGAGACAAAGTTCACAGGGGTACTCACCTTCATATGCCATATTGTTAAGAGGTGTTGAAAGTGAGGATGCCTTCTCTCATGATTTATCCTCACAGATACTCCTCTTGGATTTTCATGCCAGGAGGATTATCATAACTGCCAAAGAGCAATCAGGGCTCTTTTAGACTTGGCTTCACCTGAGTGACATATGTAACTATGTCTTAAGTAACTATTTTATAAAGTGCTAATTTGCAAATATTTTCTCATGTAAGAATTGAATGGTTCTCACTAATTATCCCATCACTTAACTAATACCTGGGCAGGAACTGATGGCCTGTGGTTGATTCTGCACAGGAGAAAGTGTGAAGGAAGAGATGAATGTTGTAAGAGATATTCTGAAAGAAAAGTTTGCAAATTTTGAACTATAAAATTTTCCCTAGACTGTGATGTAATAATAAGCATCCATAAGTGGCAGCTTACATATATTCATACATATAATATATGCATACATATATGTACATTAGTGTATATTAACTGAACTAATAGCTCGGCATTAATATCTTATAAAAATAAAAAGTAAAAGACCTCTGCAGTTTCTTCTTTTCTATTGAGAGACACTGTGTAAATGGACAATGGCCAGACCATATATAAGAATAGAACTCACAACTTACAGCAGCCTTCCCAGCAAACCAACCCCTTATCTACATTAACCAGCCCAGGAAACTAGCCTGTTCTAAGTTAGACTTGCAGGAAGTCAGACTGCTATCTCTACCAATATTCCAGGAAGCCAAACAATAAGCCCTACAATAATTGGCCTGAAATGACCAGGAGTTACTTGATAACCAACAGCTTCCCTAATCTCTGTCTCTGCTTCTAACTTTGGACCAACTGCACAAAGCAAACATGCACTGCCTGGTCAATCACAAGATGCCCCCCTTGTAGTTGGCATGCCTACAGCTTACCCGTGCCACAGCCTCCAGGGAGAGTATATCTGAAGCCCTCTTACTTTGTTTTCCCACCACTATAAAGCTTTCACATTTCCTCTGCCTGCCTTTGAGTCTCTGCCAAAACACAAGTGTTGGTGGCTGACTCCCTTGCTATAATAAGCTCTGATAAATAGCCTTTGCTTCTTCTCATTTGGTCGCTCTTCATTTATTTCCACACTGGTATATCACGGGACCACTTTATAGTACACAGTAATACAAAGTGAACATACAATCACTTCAAGGCAATGACAAGGCTTCTGCATTCTCTTTCTGCTTCTTTCTCAATTGACAGCCTTGCCCTTCAATTCAACACCAAGAAACATGCTTTATATTCTTGTAAAGCCACATTTATTAACTTTTCCTTTAACATCAAAACTGTATGTATGCTCTGATATTTAAATCTTTAATTCATTCTTTGCATTTGTTCAATCTACTGTTTACCTCCATTTATTGTTTTAAATTTTTATTTTAAGGATTATAGTTTTTACTTTTTGATTTGCAGTTGGTTCCTTGTTATATTCATGTATATTTGGTCCTCATCTTATCTGCTGAGATTTCCTGTTTTATAGATTTTGGATTTTATTTTGTAGACGCTATTACCTACTCTACATTTTTGAGGATTTTAAATTATGATTTTAAGACACTTTCAGATTGCTTTGTTATTTTTAGTTCTTTGGACATAAATTCTTCCATCCTTCAGCTTTATTGAATAAGGGTATTAGTATTAGGTTCTGTGTATATTGTGTTAATGTTACAGCCAAACCGGATTGTATTGCCCACTGCACAGATAAGAGCCAATATGCTGTGGCAGTCGGCGTTGCAGCGAAGAAAGAGTTTAGTATCACAAAGTGCCAAGTGAGGAGACAAGATGAATTTCTCAAATCCATCTCCCCGAGAATTTGGGAGAAAGAGTTTTTAAAGATACTTTGGCAGGCAAATGGTTAGGCAATTGGGTCTTGCTAATTGTCTGGGTTTGGGGTAAAATCACAGGGATGTAGAAATCATCTTCTCATGTTAAGTCAACTCCTGGATGGGGTTTACAGTACCAGTTGTATCAGTTTCTTGGTATGAATTCACTGGTCTGGGTTGGTCAGCCAGTCCACCAGAATGCAAGGCCTGGAAGACATCTCAAAAACTAGCCTTAGGTTTCACAAGGGTGATGTTATCTATGGAGAAAGTTAAGAATCTATATGACCATCAGCTATGTGACTCCTGAGTAGCAATCATGGGAAAGCAAGCTAGGGGACAATAGCTGGTTATTATTATATTTTTATTTATGCTTGTGCCTTTGCAGAGTTTAGGCCCTTACCACAGTTCTTGCCTTGTACCCCTTTAATTTGTTAAGGGAGGTTTCAGTGATGGGGTTTGAGAACATTTATTTCCTTTCATCCCTTTTCTCCCTCTTTTGTTTTGCGGTTCCATGATTACCTCATCCAGAGACATCCAAATGTGAAAGGCATATCTTTTATTAGTAGCTCAGACCTTCACTCCATCAAAATATTGCACTACAATCCCCTCAACCTCACATACACAATCCAGTTCCCAGTTCCCAGTTACTGCCCTCCACCAAGCAAACCCTAAGCAGTTGGTAGCTTTTCTGTATTCATTGATGAGAGTGTAGGGGAGTTTTGAACTTTCCCTATGCTCTCTGAAGGTTTGATAATTTGAGTCTCTGGAATAATTTTGCAGTATACAGATTAACAGAAGGAAAAAGCATGTAAATTTATTACCTGCATATGCGCCGAAATCCCACAAAATATGATTCAAAGAAGGGCCAGATGGTTGAAACTTGAATAGTGTTTTGAACTTCAGAGAGAAATAGGGTCTTGGGGCTTCTCAGAGGGAGGTGGCCACACAAACTATGGGAAGATGAGGGGAGGAAATGCACTGTGAACAAAGGTTGTTCCATTTTGCAGATACAGTCTCTCAAGTGGCAACCCTCACAGAAATAGGTGAAAAGTTTGTGTGGGTGTGGTGTTCTGGGTACAGAGAGCCTTACTTTGCCCTGTTGTTCTCCCAGTTAATCTTCTTCAATTAATGCAGATTCCAGGAGGGGATTCATGGCAATTGCATTCCTTTGGGAGAAACTTCCCTTAGTCAGATAAAGAAAACTTTTGAGAAAGCCTTTTTCTGTGCCTTCAAGACAGAAAGAGAATTGAGAGACCGGTTGGGGGAAGGTCAGAGAGGCTTCTGAGGCTGCTGCTTTTGTTCAAAGTACTCAGCATGTCAAAGTGCCATCCTTTGGAGTGTCATTTTCTGAGCCCCAACAAAGGGTGAGCAGGGTGCTAACTTCTGGCTTCATCTAGGGGAGCTGACTCTAGTCCCTTATCTCTTGTGGGGTGTAATCAGTTTCATTTTCACATGGGAGTAAAATGTTGATGCCCACTGCTTATTTGGGGTCCTGTTACAGTCTTGCCACTTAAGTCACTGCTCAACTCTGAGTTTCCTATTCAAATTCTCATGCAGACAGAATTTAATTTTCATTGCACTAGAATGTGGTTATATATCTTAACACAATTTCAAATATTAAATTTATAACTTCTTTTTGTTTGGTGTAGATAAAAGTGATTATAACCTGCCTGCCATCTTAGTAAACAGTTCTTCGTCAGCTTTATTATTATTATTGTCTAGATCCCAGTCAGCACGATTTTTAGCAACAGTTTTTTATCTTAGGCTCTTAGGATTTTTTTTTTTTTTTAAGAGTGTTTCACTCTGTCACCCAGGCTAGAGAGAAGTGGCCTCATGATAGTTCACTGCAACCTCAAACTCCTGGGCTCAAGCAATCCTCCTGCCTCAGCCTCCCGAGTAGATGGAACTACAGGTAAATGCCACCATGCCCAGCTAATTTTCCTATTTTTGGTAGAGACAGGGTCTCATTCTTGCTCAGGCTGGTCTCAAACTCCTGGCTTCAAGTGATCCTCCCACCTCAGCCTCCCAGAGTGCTAGGATTACAGACGTGAACCACGGCACTCAACCACAAGATCATTTCTTTTGACTGGAAAATTATCTCAGGGTAATTTTATTTGGTTAAAAGTATATACTTTGTGTCTTTAGTTACACTAATTTCTGCTGCCAAGTGTAGCATGGTTAAGACAATACGATTTGAAGTCAGATCTAGGTTTGAGTCTCTGGTTTTACTACTTAATAGTGATTTGACATTTGGCAAATTATTTCGACCTGTTTCAAACCTCAGTTTCCTCATATATAAAGTGGAAACAATGAAATTATCCATATCATAGGATCCTGAGAGACATATAACAAATAAACAGCACTTGAGCAAACACTCAGTAGATGAGTTTTTGTGCCACTTCTACTGCTTTTGCTATTATTATTCTCATGCTAAAACCAAAATGCCTCCATTCCACCCTTTTTTTCATAAAACAATTTTATCTTTCAATTTCCCATCCTATTGTTTTTTTTTCTTGGAATTTTTGATTATTGGTTTGGTAATTTTCATCTAATTATGAAAATTGTTATATTCAAAACCCCATTTTCTATTTCAACAGCTTTTTTTCCCTTTGAAATAAAAAATGACTAATAATTTAATACACAATGATAATTTTTATAAACAGATTTATAGACCAAGATATGCTTTGGTCATATGAGATGTACATCGTAGAAATAAATATCGATATGTAAACATGTTACACATCAATATTATTAATATATGGAAGGCCACAGTTCACAGAACAGTACATAGCCAATGCCGTATACACAATGGAACTTAATTAAGGCTCACTTAATAAATGTCATTGTTGTAGTCTTCCTGAGATTTTGATTTTATTTTAATTTGATGATGAGCAAAGAGGTAAAATATGCAATTAATGAATGTTAAGTAGTATTTCCAGGGATGGAAAGACAGCAGTAGCATAGATTTAGATGTCATTTTACAATCTTGCATCTATAAAAAATTTATAACCTCTCAGGAATATTGGATTGCTATTCAAATGTAGAGTTATTGCAGGGTTGGTGCTTGCATTCTGATTTTATTATAAAAAGGTGTGTTTGTAATTAAATGCCATAATACCATTTATGAAGGAAAAATTTTAATGCCTATGACTCTAATAGTGTCTTTTTATAACATGATCTTATGCAAGCCAGTAAAATCATGTTATTTTACCAAAACATTATAAAGTAAAACACACACACACACACACACAGATATAAACCTTATCTTTTAGGTCATGTCTTAATATTTTGCTTCCAGAACAGCTTTAAGAAGAGATTATACTGATATTACATTTTATTTTCCATTTCAAAAGCAGTTGAATTTTTTTTTTTTTGCTGAGTTTTCATCTCACACTGAATTCTGTCATTATTCTTACTAATAATGATACGTTCCTTAACTTTATTAGAGTTCATTCAGAGGAAAGACAATACTTTTTTTAAAAGCAGAAAATAATATGTACATAGAATACATAGTATTCATAGAAACATATATATGTATATATATATGATAAGTTCTATAAGTTTTGATTATGTATACTTGTGGCTATTTAAAAACTCGATTTTAATAGTTGTACTTTTTTATAGGAAGTAAGATACTTTTAAGCCAAAGTAATCTCAGTTTTAGTGAAACAATGACCTTTGAGTTTACAGACAACATCTGGGGGAAACAGCTGGGTAACCGATCAGGTGTTTTTTCAAGTTGAAGTGCAATGTGGTGTTCCTGTGGTACTGTTTAGAGATTTTCAATTCTCACATCATGTAGCACACAGTGGTGCTATTAATTAGAAACTGATGGAAAGCCAGAAATAAATCCTTATGTCAAGCAGAATGTCTTACATGGAGGAGATTCGAAAGTCATGCAACTTTCTAAAATTGAAATGTTCAGGGTAACAGCAAGGATAACAGACTCCCTGCTACCAAGTCAATATTTTCGAACTGCTAAATGTTAATTTCTTTAATATCTAGTTTCTCTCTTAAATGCATAACGTTAAAATGGACTTTCCTATCCTTTAAAAAATTAATGATACGAAAATCTATTAAATCGTTCAAGTTCCATTGTATATGTTTTGTAAAATAAATTAAAAAACTATGCAGTCATTATTTTTGCAAACAATAGTTGCAAAGGTAACGTTATTACTTCCTCTCACCATAGTGCATTTCTCCTTTCTTTGACTCCTAGCAATGAATATATATTCCCCAACCATAATACATACATCAGATATCATTTGGGGCAGCTAGGTTGAACTTTTCCTAAAACTTCTATTAATAACTGGATGAGTGTTCTCAATCCCTGCCTCAACACAGTGGGTAGTTCCTAGTGCCAATCTTTCTACATTTACTTCGCTTGCAATGTCTGTCAATGCCTAGCCTAATTCACCATTAAAGATGACATGGTTTGCTTTTACTCAGAGTATTTGCTTGGATATCCCCCCAAAACTTGTCGTAAATGCAGGGTCCCAAGCCCCACCCCTGAACTACTAAATTGGAATCTGCATTTTTGCAATATTTTTGGGTGATATTTCTACACATTAAAGTTTGAAAAGCCCTGCCTTGGTGAAGCAATCCTCAACCATGGCTCCGTATTAACATGCTTCTGCTAACTGAATCTCACCCCAGTGAAATGGAATCCTTGGACTTGGGTAATGTGGAAGGAGGGGATGAGCTAGGCATCTGCATTTTTTAGAAGCTCCCAGGCGAAACTTAAAGTCAAATTGTCTGGTGTATGACAATCTACCCGCATAAGAATCATCTCATAGTGCCTGTGAAAATGCCATTCCCTATTTTCCTCCTGAGATTTGTATTCTTTATGCATAGGATAGTTGGTTGGAAGTTCCCAACCAATCAGCCCACAGTCCACAATTAAACTACTGCTTTGTTAAAGCTGTTGTAAAAAAATCTGACTTGTCAGAGAATTAACTTTAAAAATTAAAATTTTTCTTGTGTATAGAAAAAATAATTCAAGTAGGTAGGAAAGGCTTCAGGCATGTTTGGTCGAGGTTGGGTGTCCATTTTTTCTAAGATTTTCCCAATTTTCCCTCCTGTAGCACTAGATTCATCCTTAGAGAGAAAAATGCCTTTAGCAATCACAGGGTTCACTCGTAGTCTCACATCCTATCTGCTAGAGGAAGAGAACATTTTTCAGAAATTTTGTTTTTGTTTATCAGAAGAATCAAGAAATTTCTTTCTGAGAAAGTCTAAGCAAATATATCCTTCATGACTGTCTTTAAATATACTGCTGTGACCAGGACATTTGAGATTGGCTTAAGCCCACTGGGGACCTCAGGACTGCTACAATACAGGGGAAAGGGAAATTTTACCAAGGGAAATCAAGATACCTTCAGCAGAGAGAAAGGAAATGAATACCAGAGAAGAAATCAGCAGATATTAATTCTAGAGTTATTTTGTTAAGTGTAGTTTGCAGAATTAGACTTTGTAAATAGTCATATTTTTATAAAATACAATACTTCAGACTCAATAGGTAGTCATTCTAATGTAGAAACATGAAGATTCTGGAAAAATTTATAAGCAGAAACTATTTATAACTTATAACAATAAATAAATCTTCAAAATAACGTGTTTCCACTAAAAAGCCTGGATGCCATATGTGTCTCTAATTGGTGCATAGCCAAGTAAA
>RJWJ010004299.1:0-77094 GCA_004363605.1 Indri indri
AAAAAAAAAAAAAAAAACAAAAAACAAAAAAAACACAAGGAAAAACGAGATGGAAGAAAGGAAAATCGTCTCAGGAAGGTGGGGCCGTTCCCTGAACCCTGCCCACCCCCGCGAAGCTTCACACGCGGCCGCCGCCGCCTCCCACTGACATTTGAACGCTACGGATGCCACCGTGGAGTCCGATCCACCCCACACGTGCTGCGGTCTCTGCCCCCAGATGGGACAGTCTCCTTCACTCCTGAGTCTGGGCACACCCGCTACTCTCACCACGAGGGCAGCAGGCTTACGGCCGGGAGGGTGTGGGAGGACGGGGCGTAGGCGCCTGATTTTGGTCTCAGCAAATGGGACTTGGACAGGAAAAGCCTCCAGACAACTGTGGGCTGCAGCAACCAAGAGCCATCAAGGTCTGGGACACTGCCAGGCTCACACCACGTGACAGCCTGGACTGATACCATTGGGAGACTGGTTTGGCCTCAGCCCTTGTGGCTTGGTGACGTGTGGACAGGAGCTGTGGGTCCCCTGGTCACTGCGGTGCCCCAGTGCCTGGACCTCTCAGTCCCTCAGGACCACGCAGCAGGGGCTGCGGCTGGGCCCTCTCCTGCCCACCCCACCCAGGAGGAACGAGCAGCCTCCTGTTCTCGCAGGCTGCTGCGCAGGGTCCCTGTGAGGCCACGAGTCCACGGGAGCCCCTGAGTCTGAGGCACCCGCACCCCAGGCCAGCACGCACACATCAAGGTTGCGACGCTGAGCTCAGGCCACGTGCGGACCTTCTCTGCCGGAGGGGAGCTGCCGGGAGCAGGCCAGGTGCAGGGAGAAGGGAGGCCCCCAGCCGCCCCTTGCCCCTTCCCGCGGGGACCCTGGGTGGGCTCACCTGGAGCGCTCCTGGCTGGAGCCCCGGCTCTCCACAGGAGAGACGCTGGCCGAGTGGGCCGCGGGGGCCGCGGGCCGGGGTGCTGCCTGCTTACTCGGGGACACTGACTGAGACCGGGCCTTGGACTTGGTCCGAGACCGCGACCGCCTCTTCTTCTTCTTCTCATGGGGACTTCTGAAAGGAAAGTGTCTTTGTGAGAGAAACGGACGTTTGGTTAACGGCACGGAACACAGGAGAGGAGCTGGGGTCTGAACTAGCTTTTGCTAAGTGTCTTCAAGGGACCCCTGAGCGACTGAACCTTCCGCTTCTCTACACGTTAATTCCTTTTAAAGCTATACATATTTTATGTAACTCACAACTGGATTTAGCAAAACAATCAATGGGTTTAACAAAAGCCACCTGAAGTAAAATGAAGACAGGCATGGTCTCTGCAGGAGGACGCTGTGCCCCTGTTTCTGGGCCTTAGGTAAGATGCCTGCGGCTTGTAAAATATAACCGGCATTTTATTTGCATTCAAAATACCTAAGATAAGCAACCCTGAGCAGTCTATATTGCTTTTTCATTTATGCTGACTCAATGAGAACTTCCGAAAGGACACGGGAAACTATTCGAGTCAAGTATCACACACACCAGAGTTCTGCGTTCCTATTATTTCTAGAGGCTGGTCTCTGTCGCCCGGGCTGGAGAGCAGCGGTGCGACCACAGCTCACTGCAGCCCCAACTGCTGGTCTCCAGCATCCTCCCGCCTCAGCCTCCTGAAGAGACACACCTCCGTGCCGGCTCCCCGCGTCCCCTTCCGTCCCTCGGGCTGGCTGGTGCGGCTGGGCAGGCCTGCGGTGCCCGGCAAAGGCGTCCAGGCCGCCGAGCTCTGTGAGCTCCATGAGCACAGGGCACCGCGGTGGCCGCACACAGCAGTGCTTCCAACACTGCCCCGCAGGCCAGGCTGCCTCCTGCACCTGCCTCCGCCCCACCTCCCTCCTGCCAGGACACGGCGACTCCTTGGCTTCCGCACGGCCTGGCTCCATTTCCACGCCCGTGCCCGGCCACCCCCAGCAAGGCGGTAAGGAAGGAGTCCTTGGTGAAAGCCCCGGGCCCTGCAGACCCTCCACCCCGCAGCGCTGCATGCTGCCAGTATCCAGGGCAGTCCCTCCGCGTGGAAGCGCTGGGTCAGGGCTGTGAGCCGCTGCCGCTGCCCGACTGCCCCCCTGGCTTCGCACCCTCGCGGTCAAAGGCTGTCCCAGCTGTTCAGCCTGCCAAGCTCTGCGCCTGTCCTGGGGCCGCTGTTCGTACTGCTCCCACCTGTCTGGGCTCCCACAGGATTCAGCCTGGCAAGAACCTGGCCCACCCGCTCTGTCCTCCAGGGAGACACCCCAGGGCCTGTCCACCTGCCACGTACTCTAATCCCCGCCCTTATTAGGGCTGTGTGACTCCGTGGATTTTCGTGCCTTCCCTGTGACCTGCACTGTTGCTACCGATGACCAGGGCTGCGCTGTCTGTAGGTGCGACCCGCTGAGCGGCCCTGCCCAAGACCCACCTGCAGCACCCGGCTCCAGAGGTGCTTAAGAACCAAGGGGCACCAACAGGCTGCCCCAGAGTACCAGGGCCCTGTCATCCTCTGGTGAGGATAGCCTGAGAGGCTGAGGGGTGCTCAGCATTTCCGTCTGGGCTCGCTGGTGCCGTTCTGGGTAAAGCAGACTGTGTTGCCACCAATAAAACAATTTGGTACCCAGCACCGCAGCCTGGGGCGTTCCAGCTCTGCTTGTTAAAAACGAGGAGGAACTTGCCAGACGAGGTGACAGTTTCGCAACTTAGACCCAGCTGCCAGGAGGTGGTGTCCCTCGCGAGCTGGGGCTGCAGGCAGGCGACCCGGAAGCCTGCCCGATGTGCCCAGCAAGGAGGAGATGCGGTTACAAACGGAGATGCTGCTCTTAGCATCAGATACACGGATGTACAGGCTGCATACAAGACGGCGATTTTCTAAACTGCAAAGGTTGTGCGCAGTTTTTATGTCTATAAACACACTAGGATATCAACGGAAGCCGCACATAAGTAGAATATTTAGTAGCATGTGACATGTGTCCAAAATGACTGCCAAAACTCTCTAAGCATTTACCAAAGGAATTAAGTAATTCATTTTTTCTAAAAACCGAGGTGCGCTTTACATCATATGCAACAGTCTTCAGCGTGGTTGCTGAATTTGGCAAATGTCCCCCTGGTGAGAGACAGACCCCACCACTGTCAGGAGCACACAAGGTCCCCAAAGGTCCCTAATGCCGCTGCCGGTCAGTCTGCATCCCCTCCCAGTGCCGGAGCGAGCCCTGCTCTGCTTGCAGTGCATGACTGCAGGCCCCGCACGCACGGGCCCACGCCGGGCGGCCGGTGCACCCTGCCTGCGTCTCTGCCGATGAGCGGCATTACGCGGCAGCATCTACCAGCCTGTGTTCATTCTTTCTCCTGCTAACTGGCGCTTGGGGCCGGGCACGGTGGCGGCGCCTGTGGGCCCAGCTACCCGGGAGGATCCCTTGAGCCCAGGAGGGCGAGGCTGCAGTGAGCTGTGACCTGCAGAGATCGTGCCACTGCACTCCAGCCAGGTGACAGAGATAGGGCCCCTATCTTAAAAAAAAAAAAAGACATCCGGGTTATTTCTGTGGCTGCATGTTTACTTTACAAGAGCAAATGCCAGGACCAGGACAGGTGGGCCCTGGAACAGGTGTCTGTTTACTCTGTCACGCCACCATCCACCACCCGGTGTCCCTCACCAGCGGGGTCCTGCTGCCCGAGGCCCTGCTCCCCCTCCCCCGGCCCCCGCGCCGTCTTTGTTTCCGGCATCTGGTCAGTGTCTGGTATCTCACTGTGGTTTTAATCTACATGTCCCTGATTGATGACTCATGATGTCAAACATCTTTCATGTGCTTATTGGCTATTTAAATATATTCTGTGAAGTCTCTTCGAGTCCTCTGTCCCCTTTTTAATTGGGTCATTTGTCTTTTTGGTACCAACACCGGCTTTTGTCAGACAAATGTACTGCAAAGGCTGGGGCTTGCCTGTTCATTTCTTTGCCGTGCGTTTCTTTTTTAGAGACAAGGTCCTGCCATGTTGCACAGGCTGGAGTGCAGTGGCGCAATCAAGGGTCGCAGCAGCCTTGAATGCCTGGGCTCAAGGCATCCTCCTGCCTCAGCCTCCCGAATAGCTGGGACGACAGGTGTGCACTAGCTCACCTGGTTAATTTTTTAAAAAAATTTTTGTAGAGACGGGGTCTCGCTATGTTGCCCAGGCTGGAGAGCAGCGGCTATTCACAGGCACAATCATGGCTCCCTGCAGCCTTGAACTCCGGGGCTGAAGCGATCCTCCTGCCTCAGCCTCCTGAGCAGCTGGGACTAAAGGCACACACTACTGTGCCTGCTTTAAAAACTTTCCTGTAAATTAAAAAAATTTTCAAAATGAAGAAGTCAGTGAAAGCAGCAGGCAGTGATCAGTCTGCAGAAATAATCCTCTGAATCTGGGTGGGGGCACTTTGCCCTGGTCTGGGGGATGTCACAGGGTTACAGTGGCAACGACTTCAGGTGCCACTGCACTGAGCCTCGCTCCTACGCGGGACGGGAGGGTGGAGGGTGCGTCTGACTACGTAGTAATACAATTCGATGGCTGACGAAACACACCCTGGATTCACAGACCACCTCAGTTTGTAACTAAGATCACAAAATCGACCAGCAATTGCACACGTCGTCACCTCTACCGAGTGCCTCCCGAGTAACCACGGTCCACAACTGTGTAGTCAGGCTGCGGGTTTAATTCCGTCTACCTGCCGGGGCAGCTCAGCACCGCGGCAAACTCCAGCCTTCACTTTGTACGACTCGTCACAGCTCCAGCGATAGTGTCAGAGGACGGCACAGTTCTCACGTCTGAGTCTGTGGCTGGCCGTGGGGCACAGCTCATTCCTACCGTCATCACCGTCTTCTCCCAAGATCTCTCTTTTAACGCAAAGGTTAATTTGAGGGCAAAGCAAAAACTCTTCTGTTGAGAGAGGTCTTTTGCCATAAGGAATGAATTTTAGACCATGCCCTTCACATACACCAAAGGTGATGATGAATTCTGGATGATAAGTTACTTGCTTAAGGAATAAATTCTGCCATGGACTTTAATTTTCATACTGTATTGGAATTGTCGTGAATGCTCAGTGTGGGGTTACTAAGGCACAGAATGCGTCTGTACGGGAAGTCTGCTCTCAGCTGTCAGCTTTGTGGCTCCTTTGCTGACTTCTCTGCTTCAAGCAAAAGCACATTTGATCAACCCATGGGACTGTCATAGGGCTAGGCGGGCGGCAGCGGCGCTTCCTGGTAGATGTTGCGAGACCCGCTCCCACCCCGCCGTGCTGCAGAGCGGATCCTTTCTGTGGCTGCCTCAGCACTTCCCTGATCCCTACAGCTCCGCTTCACAGACGTGGACACCAAATCTTCAGGCCCCCCCTTCCGCCACGGCGCCCGGGAGCACACCCCTCGGCCTACCTGGAACGGGTCCGTTTCCGGCTGGCCCCGGGGCTGCTGCTCACACGGTAGGCGGTGGGGACGCTTCTTTCTTCTCTCCGTCTCTCGGGGGAGTGGGCTCTCCTCCGAGGGGACCTGGAGCGGGACCTGGACAGATGAGACATGGTGTTTCAGCTTTGCAGCCCGGCCAGCGGGCGCGCCCCTCCCCCTGCCGCTGAGGCTGAGCCGCAGCTGCCCGCACAGGCTGCTCCGCAGCGGGGGCTGCGCAGACCCTGGGGCTTCCGAGGCCCTGCCCAGCCTCACTACTCTCCTGACACAGGACTGACTTGGCTCAGAGGCAGAGACGTCTCTCCCCTCGCTCTACACACTTGGCACGCCAAGGCCAAACTTCCACCCAACGCACAAAATGTACTCAGAGGCTGGAGTACGCGCTGCTGCTTCAAACGGCCAGCGGCCGCCAATCCTCCACGAGTCGAGGTCTGACTATGCGATCTGTGGCCCACTCAGGCCGCCGTCTCTCTCCCTTCCTCCTGCCTCTGCCTCTGCCTCCCGCATCTCCCTGCACACTCTGGCTCACTGGCATTTCTACCAACATCAGGTGAGAGGCGGCGATGAAATTCCAGTGAGTCAGTTCAACCTGTCTGAATACTGGCAACGAGAAGAAACTAAAAGGTAACGAAGTTAGAGGATCACCTGGAAATTTCTCCCGTTCACACTAATCTCTGGCCCCCCAGCCGACTGGTCAAGAGCAGGCTGTGTGTGCACGGGCAGGAAGCCTACAGCCGTCAGTGCGGTTCTGAACGCGCCACTCTCCTGACAGGGTAGGCTGAATGATTTCAGTTTGTGAGATTCCGTGGATGCAAAACCATCCATTAATATTCATTCTTCCTCTTCACGTGCCTAAAAAGACTTGCGCTACGCATGCAGGGACATGGTCCACACGGGCAGCAAAGGCCCTCCACACCCTCACCCATTTGGGGTCAAGGTCCTTAACGTGGCCCCTTAGCGATGGGTTTAGGACATTTTAGCTCTTTGTTCATCTGGCAAAGTTACTATTTTGGGAAGACCTGCAATAAGCAGAAGTCTGGAATAAAAAACCCACCATTCCTTTCCGTTCTGTTTCTATGACAACCCACTCAAAAACAATATAAAGAAGAGTGGTTTGGTTTTGCCATTTAAAAAAGTTCTACACTGCATCATTTTAATTACAATAAAACCCCAAACCAACGCTGGCTGTCACTCCACAGATGCGCATGGGACCACGCTCCACCCTCTGGTGTCCTGGAGGAGGCCCTGAGCCCCCAGAGCCGCCACAGCTGGCCGCGGGCAGCTCCAGGGGCATCTCTGGCACCACTTGCCTTTTAACTTGTAAGTGGTTCTGAATTTTTCCCAGACCTTTCCTAAGATTTATATAACAGATTACAAAGGCGAGGTCAGTTAGACACCTTGACATTTTACCAGGTTTTCCCTCAAAAGAGCTCCGGGAGTCAAATCTGTTGGTGGCCGAGGCTGCCTGATAAGCTCCTTGCTCTGCTCCTGCTGTCACTGCCGAGCTGCTCTGACAAGGCTCCGTGCTCAGTGTCCCTGGGGAGGCTGTGGCTCTGTGACACGGAGGCACACACTTCACATCAGAGTAAAAGGTGCCGGGCTGGGCGCTACCAGATCCCTGGAAAAAGCTCTGCTCAATCAAAGCTATAGCGCCTATGGAATGCTTACACGTAGAGCTCTACAATAAACTCAATAATCAGGAGAAATAAATTAGTTTTGAATGCCTGCAAACTCATAACTTAGAAATATAACACCATCTTGTAGAGGCTGTTAGTATTAGGTCTCTTTAAACTGAAGCGGCTGTGACCAGCGGATTTTAAGTTCTCTGGGAAAAAAGCCCACCTCAGAATTAGGGGCAGTAAATACCATTACATAATTCTTTAAGTTTTACTTTAATTAAAGAAGCTTTAATGCCTTTTATTCTGCTAATTAGGCTTTTCATATTCACATACACAGGACAAGAAAAAAGAATCCCATTTTATAAGTAAATCATCATAAGTATAATGTGGCCAGAGACCTTCTTAAAGATGAAACTTTAAGCATAATGTAAGTCGGTTTTCCCAGAATAATCATTACTATTTGCTTTCAAATAAAGGCATGGGACTTTTTCAATGATAAAATTCCAGAAACTTTATCGGCATGACAGTGATCACGTTTATGACTATAAGAGCTTCTCTGCACCAGTATAACTGTTCCACCTGATCCACTCCTGCTCTCTGCCTGACTGCGCCCGGGGCCTGCGTAACTGAACAGGCCGAACAGACCCCGTGCGGCGGGGTCTGGATCTCACCCCGCTGGGACAACCAGGAGGCTCCTCATTCTTCTCAAGTTTAAACTGTGGATCAACTTTCGCCTACAAGTCTTCATCGTGCCCTGAGCCTGCTGAACTGCCCGCTGCAGCTCCTCCTTCCTGCGCTGTGAAGCGCAGACGCCCTGCGGTTCTATCTGGGCGCGGTTCTGACGCACGCTGGCATGATAAGCACGTCCTCCTTTAAGGGAGGGGATTCGCATATGAAATTAATTCCTTCACTGGTTTGCTACACAGTTTATCACGGGGAAAAGGACTGTGAGGAATCACAAACTTCAAACTAAAGTAAAATCCCAATTTTGCTGCTTGAGTTCTTTCTGACGCTGAAAGAAAACTCTTTACAAAGTCCTGTTAATCTGCCCACCTCCACCACCCAAAGTACTCGGGGAGCTAATTCCTACAAAGAAATACATCGTTATCACACAGATCCTCTATACTGGAAGATATTTTAAAATGATGAAATTTAAAGATTTCTAGATCTATCTAGAATACCCCCAAGGCTGGACTAGATCTGAAATGAGCACCAGAGGAAATCTTACCAGAAGTTTAAAAAACAAACTTAGTTTCAAGTTTAGTCTAAAAATACTTAAACCATTAAATTAAATTTTAATTTTAGGCAGTAAATTAACTGCATGAGTACTTGCTCATTCCATTAAGATAGAGAAAAATACAAATGAAAATAGAAAACACCACAATAGGAAAAAAGTCTTACACTTTAATCAATGTTAACTTAAGATACTACATACTACCTTGTCGCAATCAGTATGGTTCTGAGAAGCAACACGCTAGTTTTCCAAAGCTAAAGATTTTTCTATGACTAATTCACCTTTGGAGATCCAGAGTCGCCTATAATTTAAACATATTGAATAAATGGAGCTTCAAGCGTGGACAGTATAGACACTAAATAAAAATTCATTATGATGTAAAAGGGCTTTCTAATCTTAACTCTCTACATTTTATATAAAACGTTAATAACTTAATATATAAAAGGAAATATAATACATTCCATGTACCATCCTACTACAATTAGAAATGTCAACAACTGCGGTATTCTGCTTTGGGCTGGCAGCCGTCATTGAAAATAATCAATTAGGCCATGTCAGGCCCAAGAAGCAAGTCTGATGCGTCCTGTGTAGACGCTATGTCTGTACTGGGTTATTCTATCTGAAAAGACAGATAGTTAAAGAAAGAACGATGACAATATCATTAGCACTTTCAGTATTTTGGTTAAAATTTAATTATTTTTTATACTTCAAGAATCCACATGGAGGAGAGTACCACCCTCTCCCATTTATAACTGTGTGTTTTAAATCCACTTGGATCCCCGCAGATGAGCAGTGCTCTGGAGCTGGGACTGAGATCTGCACCCAGGGCAGAAGAACGCGGCCCGCCTGGTGGGCTCCCCGGCCTCAGAGGAGCCAGGGAAGACTGCTGTGAGCAAAGGTGGCGGTGGTTTGACCACTGGCTCATTTAACTCTGTCTTCAGGGTCCAGAGACCACAGGAAAGCAGGTCTTTGACAGCAGCTCAGGCTGCGTCCTCGGCCCTTAGCGAAGCCACAGGAAGAAGCTGGGTGGTGCCATTGCTCTGGCAAAACGTGCTGAACAATCCAACTCTTGGAAGGTTTTGTTTCCTGTTACTATGCCTATTTTAAAATAAAGTTGTACTCTGAATTCATATTTTATCGAACTGCAAAATCAAACACCAAAGATCTGACTTATTAGTTAACTTAAAAAAATAGCAGGATTTTGCTTCTTAGACTTGTTGGTACTGAATACATAAAAATAACATTAAAATATTATATATTTACATACAAAAATATGAAAATCTAAATCTATCCTAAACTAAAAAAATTAAAAAAGATAAAATAATACATAGAAGGACTCAGTCTATTACAGATTAGTCAACAAAAAGAACATAAAACTTAAAATTCCAAGTGTTAAATAAATACTTCCAGTTCTGAATGTAATAATCTGGGGGAAAGTTTATGGACATTGTATCACCTTTCCTTAAAACTGAAGAGACGGGATACATTTAGATACCAGGCACCAGAACCTACTGTCTGCTAAACACTCGACATTAAACCTGAGCGAATCTCATCACCGTTACCAGTCCCGAGACCGGAGATTTATGAAGGAATTATACTTTCTTTTGTTTGAGCCCTGCAGAAAAGAATGATTGGGAAGAATTTTATTGAACACAGCTTATTAGGGGGACTTATTCAGGCTTATATTATTATCTTCAGCTACATAATGTCATAGGAAACTTTTTTTTTTTTTTGAGACAGAGTCTCACTCTTTTGCCTGGGGCGAGTGCCGTGGTGTCAGCCTAGCTCACAGCAACCTCAAACTCCTGGGCTCAAGCAATCCTACTGCCTCAGCCTCCCGAGTAGCTGGGACTACAGGCATGCACCACCATGCCCGGTTAATTTTTTCTATATATATTTTTAGCTGTCCAATTAATTTCTTTCTATTTTTGGTAGAGACGGGGTCTCGCTCTTGCTCAGGCTGGTTTCGAACTCCTGAGCTCAAACAATCCGCCCGTCTCGGCCTCCCAGAGTGCTAGGATTACAGGCATGAGCCACCACGCCTGGCCAGGAAACTTTTTTAAATAAGCAATTTAAAAAAAGTTTTGATACATAATTCTTGGGCTGTATCAGCAAAGTTGTTGTTTTAATTAAAAAACAGCAAGTTTTTATTCTTGTGTAAGGGTAGGAAGTGATGAAAATTCTAAAGAACTAGCAAACAAGCAGATAGTGAAAGATCAAGTTTATCACGGAGGTAAATCCAACTTCACTGCAGGAAAGTTAGTGTAAATACTTGTCAAACCTTTAGGGGTTGGCCTGGCTAAGAACAAGGAAAGCATATTGTTTTTAGGATATACTCACAGAGGCAAATGTGCAAACTTACCCTTTTAAATCATACTTTTTTTTTTTTAAGAGATAGGGTCTCACTTTGTTGCCCAGGCATGAGGGCAGTGGCGTGGTCGTAGCGCACTGCTACATCCAACTCCTGGGCTCAAGCGATCCTCCTGCCTCAGCCTCCCAGGAGTTGGGACTACAGGTGTGAGCCATCATGCCTGGCTAATTTTTCTATTTGTCATAGATATGGGGTCTTGCTATGTTGCTCAGGCTTGTCTTGAACTCCTGACCTCAAACAATCCTCCTGCCTTGACCTCCCAAAGAGCTAGGATTACAGGCGTGAGAAGCTATGCCCAGCCTATACTTTTTTTTTTTTAGAACACAAAGCATACGGGGCATCTGCATTTTTCCTATGGAAAGGCAAGAACTGACGTCAATTATGTAAGAAACACTGGATCACAACAGTGCAAGTGCTGTGTTGGAGAGAGACTCAGGAGAGCTCAAGCGACGTAACCCGTCGCAGGCGTGACAAGAGTCTTAAAAATAGGATGTGCCTTCCTGAACCTCCTGTGAGCCACTGGGTTGTTTTGTTTTTTTTTAAACAGTTTTACTAAGCAGTAAATTCCATGACCCTTAAATGTTTTTATTAAGTCTGTTGCCAGGAATGTTAAGCCGCTTTTTCAAAAATTGGCTCCCGGTGAAGATGGCTCTGGGCACAGCAGTGACTCTCGGCAGGAGGCGCGGAGAGGCAGAAGGACCGCACGGGACGCGTTTGCGCTCCGTCCACTCCACACGCGTTCGCGGACGCTGTGCAGCAGAACCCAACACACACCACGCCGAGAAGATTCCTTCTGTCTCGAAATTTACACAATCGGAACAAACGAGCGTGGGAAAGTTCATTCACACAAACAAAACGAAGGACCCCTCACAGACCACCCTGTGAATTTTTCACACACTCAGCAAATGTGACAGACTTGCTTCCAGGACCTGTTAAAATTTAAATCGATCCATTTTTTAAACCTGGCAGTGGTTGATGAGCTTTGAAAAGTTAAATATAAGACAAACGAGCAGTTTTAAAAGCTCTTACTTGGGCTTGCAGGACACACGCATACACACGCACACGCGTCTGCTTAACGAAAGCTGCACTTCTTTCAAACTTCCTGCCCAGCTCTGCTGGGCGCCGGGGCAGGACATAACACACGCACATCAGACACAGGACGCAGCAGCGGGCGCCGCCCTGCACACCCACCTAGACCGCCGCACCGTGCGGTAGGCACTGGGAAGAGAATGCTTTGCTTTTGAGTGTGATCTAGACCTGGACTTGGAGGATGAGTGGTACTTGGGAGACCGCGACCGGGTCCGAGACCTCTTTTTGTGCTTTTTCTTTTTCTTTTCTTTCTCTTCTTCTCTTGGTGGGTCTTTGCTTTTGCTTGAAGGCCTTTCGGGTGGTTTAACTTCCAAAGTAGGCAGAGGCCTGCCCCCCGTCAGTAGGGGACAGGGCACAGCACTGGCCTCCTAGAAACAAAAGTAAATGTCTGGGTATTAACAGGGAAAATATGACGTTTAAAAATATGTATTTATAAGATTTCGACTTTGCGTCCCTCACACCAATAACACAGCAATTATCTCCCTGCAAGGCCCGTGTCTTTCCACGGCTGTTCACAAAGATCTCCCTGGCAGCTCAGGGGAACGACTCCTTACACTGAGGATGAAGTGACGCCTCCCGTCGGCAGCTCGATGCAATGAAAGGAACACAGTAACAAAGACACTGCGTTAGAAAAAAAATCTGTTTCTTCTTCAATAATTATAACTTTCCACTGAAAAAGAGATTCCCTGAACCTCCATGAAGTTTTTTATGAACCTCTGTACTACTCTAAAAACAATTTTTTCTTTCTTTTTTTTTTACTTTTTTTTTTTGAGATAGAGTCTCACTCTGTTGCCCAAGCTAGAGTGCCATGGCGTCAGCCTAGCTCACAGCAACCTCAAACTCCTGGGCTCAAGCTATCCTCCTGCCTCAGCCTCCCGAGTAGCTGGGACTACAGCATGCGCCACCATGCCCAGCTAATTTTTTTCCATATATTTTAAGTTGTCCAGCTAATTTTTTCTTTTTTTAGTAGAGACAGGGTCTTGCTCTTGCTCAGGCTGGTCTTGAACTCCTGAGCTCAACGATCCGCCTGCCTTGGCCTCCCAGAGTGCTAGGATTACAGGCGTGAGCCACCGCGCCCGGCCCTGAAAACAATTTTTAAAGAAGGTCTAAACTAAACGGGTTCCTCTTTGATTTTTTCACACGTGTACAGAGGGGTGTACAAATCTCAAACACATCAGGAAGGAACTTCCATGCTAGCAGCACCAGCACCCAGATCGAGAAACAGCCACCTTTCACCTGCGAAGAGCTGTTTCATGTTCAGGCTGTGGCCAGCTGCCTTCAGCCCTCCCCTCTTCCCTGAGCAAGGGTCTTCCTCAATTCACTTTAAGACAATTTTAACCACAGTCATTAAACACACACCTCGAGATGCAGCGAGAAACCTGTAATTTATCATTTCATGCCTCCAGGACTGGGCTGTAAGGTTTTGGAAAACCGTTCAAGTTTGGCCCATCCCAGGAGAGGGGCTCCCGAAGGCCCTGCTCCCTGTCTGGAGCCGGTGGGAACAAGGGGCAGTGCTGGTGAGTCTGCCCCTGCTTGGGGTCCTCCTTGCCTTACGTCCTCTCCTGGGGTCTGCCTGCCAAGGCCGACTGAATGGGAGAGCAACACAGAGTTTGAGCACTTGCACTTCTGACGCTGGCTGCGGGAGGGACGGCAGGTCGGTGGTGCCTCTGCCCTGAGAGCAGGATCGCCACTCGAGGTAGCTGCTCTGTGGTCTCTCGGCCCCTGCTGCTCACGCTCACAACATACCATCTCCAACACTGTCCACTCGGTGCAAGCAGATTCTCGGGGGAGAGCGGCTGAGTGACGGGGAGAGAGTCACCCCTGCAGCCGCGCCCCCTTCCCAGTGTGTGCTCCCAGCTCACATAACTGGAGAACCAGGGTCCCTGGAGGAATGGTGGGCGCTCTTGCATTCCTCACCTGGGACCTGAATGACCTCTCCTACAGGTTTTTTTTTTTTTTTTTTTTTTGGGATGGGGTCTCGCTGTGTTGCCCATGATGGTCTTGAACTCCTTGCCCCAAATGATACTCCGACCTTGACCTCGGTAGCTTCCCAAAGCCACCGAGCGACAGCCACTGCACTTGGCCCTGCCAAGTTCTTTTCTAAGGCTCTGCCTAGATGATCTCTGGACACATTTTCTCAAGGAAGCCCATTTCACCGTAGGACAGTTCTTACCAAAAAGGTCCTTCTCACTTCAAATTCTTCTAGTGTAATAATATTTTTCAGATTAAATTTTAAATGATTTTATTGTTAAGATGATTCTAGCATGTAAGCACCTAATAGGAAACCAACCTCTACATCTGAGAACACCTATTTCCACTCTGGCACTAACCAAGATTTGCCCATAAGCAGATTTTTTTTTTTTTTTTTTTTTTGAGACAGAGTCTTGCTCTCTTGCCCGGGCTAGAGTGCCGTGGCGTCATCCTAGCTCACAGCAACCTCAAACTCCTGGGCTCAAGAGATCTTCCTGCCTCGGCCTCCCAGAGTGCTGGGATCACAGGTGTGAGCCACCGCACCCGGCCTGCAGATGTCTTTTAATTAACCTCTTTATTCACTGAACGAATGATATCAAACAATAAAGGAAATTAAAATAACCCACACACCACTCTAACGGTTCCTTTACTTTCTTAAGTTTTCTCTCCTTCCTTGCTACATGCACAATTTTTACAGCTGCAACCATGAAAGTGAACGTGTTTTACATTCTCCTTCTCCCCTTCACACACCTAAAGCATTTTTCTGCATGGTTGCAGCAGTCTCCATGATTTTTAGTTGCTGAGTATTTCCTTCCTTACTGCTGCAGCAATCTTTTCAAAGCTAAGGAACAACACAGGTCCCCTTCGCTTTTGCCTAAGTGGCTGGAGTGGGGGCTGTCTCTGAAGAGGTGTGGAGAAGGGCTGGGGAGACGGTGTTCTGGCGGGTGTTTCCACCTCCCTGGACACGTGAGACAGTTCCGAGGACGGGACCGCTGACAACAAGCAGAGGTGGTTTCAGAGCAGGTGGTCTGGAACACCCAGGAATCAGAGAGCAGAACATTCCATGACATTCTGTAACTCGATAGGGTTGCCCACAAACTCATATTCACTGCTCTTCCCAGTCTAATTCAGCTATTATTTTTGAGGCCTCCTGCCAGATTTGAGAGGATTTCAGCCTGACTGCTGACATAAGAAAGCTGATTCAAGGCTGGGTGCAGTGGCTCATGCTTACAATCCTGGCACTCTGGGGGGAAGGAGAAAAGATTGCTTGAGCCCAAGAGTTTGAGACCAACCTGAGAAACACAGCAAGACCCTGTTTCTACAAGAAACAGAAAAATCAGCTGGGCATGGTGGCATGCGCCTGTAGTCCTAGCTACTCAGAGGGCTGTGGCAGGAAGATCACTTGAGCCCAGCAGTCTGAGGTTGCAGTGAGTTGTGATGACGCCACTGCACTCCAGCCTGGGAGACAGAGCAAGACCCTGTCTCAAAAAAGAAAGCTGATTCAGCCTTCAGCAGCAGAATGGTAAAAATCTGAACTCAGAATGCTGCTTTCCACAGAAAAACAGATAAACCAAGTGACCACATGCAGAGGATTAGTTGTGAATAATGGCCTGGACTCTTAGAAATGTCAATATAATTAAAGTAAACAAAGTGAAGTGCCTGTTCTATGCTCAGGGAAAAGCTGGCTACAGTAGACATGTGTGGGCACTTACAGAAACATGGCTACAGCCTGCAGAGGAAACGACAGCACCCACCTCCTTCGTGAGAAACACTATGGGAGCCCTTAGGGGAGAGCGGCCCTTGTCAGCGCGTGAGCAAGTGCAGCTGAGCGCGGCTGGCGGCTGGCGGCTGGCCAGGGCACACCGGGGCCGTCTATTATTCTTTCAATTTTTCTGAAGGTCCGAAACTTTTCAAAAAGTAAAATTCCTGGAGTTACTACCTCTCTTTCTATTTTTTTTTTTTTAAAGAGAGATTAGGATGAGATACATTCTTTTAAAATGACTGTTTCGAGCCGCTCTTAAAAAAACATAAAGCCAGAACCTTTTAGCTCCTATGTGGTTGTGGATCTACGACTCGTCCTGACATCACCTGCTGCACATTCGACATCAGTTCGAATGTGCAGCAGGCTTTCAGGTGGCCTAAAACCGTGGGGCTCGCCACGAGGACCCCGTTCTGTCAGTGCATCTGTCACACTCTGCTGCTTTTCCCACTTTAAAGGAGATTTATCTCCAAAATGTTCTAGGACTCCCGAAAGAATCTCTAGATATCTTGGAAGTACAGTTTAGATACAAACTAAAATGCAGAAATAAAATGCTATGAAGACTCTAAAATAAAACTTAAAAGATTCTAACTGACACGATGAGGAAAGGGAAGAGCTTCACCGCACGCGCTCGACGGCTGGCGCTGGCGCTGCCGCTGCAGGACTCAGCGGGTCCCCGCCCTGCTCTGAGCACCCCACCTGCACAGAGGCCTTGGAAGGCAGCCGCGCGATGATCCTGTTTGAGGCCACACCCCTGGGCACACCACCGAGGAAGGGGCCATCTACCCCTGGAGTCTGTATTCTCAACCATGGTGACCATATCTTACTTTTCCTTTTAATTAAAGTCGATATTGCTGTAGACCTTGGATAAGGATTTCTGCCATGTGAGCTCAGTACCGGTGGTGGCCGCCTCGGTCCGTTCCCCACACTTCCCCAGCAGGCCCTGCACGAGGCCCTCCCGCCAGCCCTGCAAGGGCAGCTCTAAAGCACAGGTGCTGGCCCGGGCCCAGCGGTCCAAGGATCCCCTGAGGCCACAGCCAGCATCTGGTGAGGACGTGCACGTGTGCACCTACAGGAGGAACAGCACCGCAGCCGTATGGACACACAGCCGGAGCAGCAAGGTCTGACAGACCACGTAGGAGCAAGGAGCCGGTAGGCTAATGTCCCTCCCTCAGGCCACAGACGTGAGCGGCCGGAGTCACACCCGGGCATGCCGGCTCAGAGTTTCTTCAACGTACCTCTGCACTGAAAGCACTCTCCTCAACTTTCCCAGCTTCTGCTTCCGACAGAGGATTTTTTAAGGTCTGTAAGAATAACGCTGCTTTCCTTTTACGTTCTGCTTGAAGCTGCTTCTCCTTTGACTCCTTAGACGCCTGGGCCAGCTTTTCCCGGGCAGCAGCTGCAAGGCGGTCCTCCAGCTTTTGCTTCGCTTAAAGAATAAACAAAACAAAACAAGACAAGAGAGAGAAGTTTAGAGTATGCAGTATTTTATCTATCTTAATTTTCAAGGCAGCATAAGGGTCATATAACAAATGCAGTTATTTAAAAAAAATGAGTATGATACAAATTTCTGAACAGGTACATACAGCGGACAAATCAAATTTTGAATTAGTTTATAATGCTTTCTTAACATTTTAATTGTGAAGTCAGAAGGCTGATGGGATTCCACACTAGTGAAAGCCGAAATAACAGGACCCTCAGAATGGCTCTCACATGTGTCCAGAGTATTCACGCCAGGCAGTGGTGCTCTATGAAAGTGCTTTATTCCAGACATTCGGCAATGGTCTGGTCTACACACACAAGTATAAGCAGGGATGCAAGTCTGCTCAGGGAGAGCATTACAAAGCACAAGGTGAGTTCTTGATAGTGAGGCATATTGTGGTTAAAAAATTACCTTTTATAAATGCTGCTTGATCTGTTTGTGTATATACAGATGAAGCAATTTGAGAAAACCAGTTAGAAAAGGTAAAAACCACAAATGCAATCGTTCATTAACTCTTAAATTTATTTTGGAGCAGGATAGGAAGACGGTAAGATGCCCCCAGCACCGCGGGCCGTGGGCTGTGTGACCCGAGAGGATCAGCCCAGCCTGGAAGGCGCTGGGCACACGCCATTTTCAAGGGCGGGTGGTTCTGTGGGGAGACAGCTGCACAAAAGGGCACCTCCTGCTTTGGTGCATCAGCCTGAGCTGGGAGCGCAGGCTGCGTCTCACCCCGGGGCTGCCGGCCGAGCACAAAGAGAGCCTCCATTAAAGCACTCTGCTGCGGCCCATTAGTTTCAGTCGGCCAGGAGGTTTCTCTGAAAAGGAATCGCCCGAGGCACTGCCTCTCCTGCTCAACGAGGAGCAGAGCTCATCATCTAACAGAGAACTTTCGAAACCTCAGACACAGTACACAACTCACCAACGGTTCTGAACTGCAAAGGCCTGAGATTCCACTTGGCAGTCTCAGTATTTTTGGCTTAGCAGAAAAATCTTATATTTATGTATTTTCTTTCTTTCAAGAAGTTCAAAAGCTATCGACAAACCTTGCTTTGCTTCTAGCTCCTCCTGGGTAAGTTGAGGCTTCTTCTCCTCAACAACTACACAGGGTGGGGCAACTGCCGGGTTAGTGTGTGCAGCACTACTAGAACTTTCTTGGCCTTCTTTGCTTTCTTCATCATCATCACTGTCATCATCTAGCTTAACACGATTTTTTTCCAGGGGAAGTAGATCATTTTCTTTGGCCTTGATTGCAAAGCTTATTGGAGCAAATGAAGCTAGTGAGGAAAGGTGAGAATCGTGATACATTTTAGGCAACTGGAAGCACAGAGCAGAATCGTCACCGGCCCTGCCACCCACCTGAGCGCCAGCTGGGGGAGGGGAGGACCAGCGTGGAGCCACATCTTACGCAGGGTCTGCTGCGGGACGGAGGGCCTGCTCAAACGCCTCCCCAGCGGTGAGGTCCACCTCCCTGGGCCCGGCACGGGCAGCTTGCACTGAGCCCCGCGCTGACAGGGGCTGCGCAGAGGCGGCCACCTTGCCCGCAGGGACACACTGGCTGATGCCAGAGTTTTGGCAATGATACCTGCAAATTTCAGTGGTCAATTCTTATCATTTTTCTTTTATAAATTTTTTTCCATGGCTCAATATATAGCTGAATCTGCTTAAGCAGCATATGATGTGACTCCACTGTAAACAAGTATCTTTAAAAAACTCCATCATATAAAATAATCTTTTCTTACAAAGCACAATTCTGGAATCCACTCCTTTACTCAGCAAACGTTTTTGCCTACTTTGTGATAGGCGTTACGTTAGATCATTCTCTACACCTATAAGAAAGTGTTAAACACAGCAGAACAGGTGGTGCAATTTCTTCCCCCTAGAATATTTGGAAAACTTAATTTAATAGAAACACGAAGGCCCAAAAGGAGAACATCTTCTCCATCCCAACCCACTCAACAAACATGAAATCCCTTTCCCCTTCCAGAAATAGCTCTTAATGAGAGCTAATTGGATGCAGTAAGATACTTTATTTTTAAAAACTGTGAGTAAATATTTGTGAAGGAAATTCAAGTAAACCACAGTGAAGTGGAATTTTAAGTGCACTGCAAACCCGCCGACTGAGAGGGAGGAGGATTCTGGGTAAACAAAGGCAGGCCCTAGAAGGGGTGTGGCCTCTCCCAGTGATGGTCCCCGAGCCTCTGTCAGGGTTAGCGCTGTATGATTATAAGCCTGTGTGTCATGTGAAGTAGATGCTAGGCATGTAGTGTCCCTGGTCCTTCGAAACAGAGTGAGCTTTCATCAATGATCTCAAGCTACAGAGCACACACCAAGATACTCAACGGGAGAGCAGTATTTTATAAGTCAAAAATAAAAAGTAGCAAAATCAGTCTCCAACTGACAATGTTATGCAACTGTACCCTGTACCGGGACAGTGTATGTTTACATTCATAACACCCCCCAGAACAAAGATACAACGTAAGGGATTAAAAATATATTTTGTAAGGAGAGGCAATAGTAACCATTTTACTGTGGTTACATTTTTAAAAAGTCCTTATCTTTTAGAGATACATACTAAAATATTTATGGAAAAATGCTATGATGATGGAGATTTGCTTCAGAATATTCTGGGGGTGGAAGTTAATACAGTGGCTGATGTATTTAAAGCAAGGGCAGCCCAGGGCAACCTGCTGAACACCTGCGTGTGGGCCAAGCCGGGGTCATTAGACCACCTTCTGTTTTTGTGCATGTTTGAGATTTTCCATAAGAAAAAAAAATTAACAAAATAAACCCTTTACTGCCTATAGTAATATGATCCCTTTAATAAAGATAAGGTCAAGCGCACTTCTAGGAAAGAAAACCTCACATAAAATGTTAATCAAAATCGCTCAAAGGGATAGACTAAAATGTGTCACCAAATGATTCTGAAACAATTCTTTACAACCATCTCATCTTCAAATTAGAAAAATTAGCAATCAACAAAGAATGTATTAAGATGAAAGTTTTTGGAGCACTTTCTGCCAACATCAAGTGGATATTTTAAAGCTATATCTATTGCCAGGTGTACACTCCCACACCTGTAATCCCAGCACTTTGAGAGGCTGAGGCGGGATGCTTGCTTGAGGCCAGCCTGGGCAACACAGTGGGATCCCATTTCTACAAAAAAACTTAAGAATCAGCCAGGCGTGGTGGCACATGCCTGTAATCCCAGCTACTTGGGATTCAAGGTTACAGTGAGGTATGATCGCACCACTGCACTCCAGTCTGGGCAAAAGAGCAAGACTTTGTCTCTTAAAAAATGAATATAAAAATAAAAGTGATTTAAAGAACTGACTGACACGCAGTCTGCAGGCCTCCCTCAGTTCACCTTTCAGCTCCACGAGACGGAGGACATGCTCCCCACTACGCAGACGTGGAAACTGAGCCCAAAAAGGTTAAGTGACTTTCTCAAGGCAACTCAGCTCAGCACAGGGGATGAGGAATTAGTTCTTTCTGTAGAATTATTTAATCATGGAACTGTTGCTTCTGCCTAGAACCTTCCTTGCAAAGCACATCACCACATATGGAAAGCATGTCCTATGTCCTTTAATGAATGGTTTCCTAACCAAGAATAAAACCCATGTGTCCATACACGGGTTTAAAAACCCTGTGTGACCCGGGCTGCCCCCGCCTTCCGCCCCAGCTTGGGCCTCACCCACCTCACCACTGCTGCCCTTGCCCTTGCCGGGCACCTGCTCTCCTACCTGGCACTTTCTTGTCCCTGAAGGGTTGGCCCCAGAGACACCGCCTTGCACACACCTTGCCCAACCTGTCTCCCGCACACGCTGACGCAGCGGGGCACCACCACAGAGCAGCAAGCACCCGGGAGCAAATCCTCCATCTGCTACATCCAATAGGCTTCCGTTTTTAAGGCAATAACTTTTATTGCTAACTTCTAACTTCAAGAGTAATAGAGATCCTCTATGGGAAATTTTGAAAACATAAATGACCAAAATGAAACATCAACTGCAATTCAGATATGGAAAACACACACAAAAGAAAACCAGGATCGTACATTATAGTTTCACAACTGCTGTTTGCACTGAAGTGGCAGCACCTTTCTGGATAAATGGTGCAGACATGTTTCCATGTCAATATAGACCGTTTGTTTCAAAGACAGCAAGACTATTTCTTAGCATTGCCATGCCAACTTATATCTCCCACAACTGATTCCAATTCTTTTTTTTTTTAGACAGTCTTGCTCTGTCACCTGGGCTAGAGTGCCGTGGCGTCAGCCTAGCTCACAGCAACCTCAGACTCCTGAGCTCAAGCGATCCTACCGCCTCAGCCTCCTGAGTAGCTGGGACTATAGGCATGACACCACGCCCAGATAATTTCTTCTACTTTTAGTAGAGATGGGGTCTCGCTCTTGCTCTGGCTGGTCTTGAACTCCAGAGCTCAAGTGATCCTCCCGCGTCGGCCTCCCAGAGTGCTAGGATTATAGGTGTGAGTCACCTCGCCCAGCCTCCAGTTCTTTTATTTGTGAAAACTAACAGGCCCTGTGGTGCACATCCCTGGGCGAGCATCCTGGTGAGCATGTGTTTCTGGGGGTAGAAGGGCATCATATTCGGAACTGGGTCCACATTGCTGGGCTCTATCAACTCACACTTCCAAAAACAACGCGTCCACTGCCCACAGCCTCTCTATCACTGAGTGTTTTTTTTTTAATTTTATCAATTTAAAAGGCAAAGACCAAAAGCTTGTTACTAAGCATATATTGAAAAAATCTATTTACTGGCCATCTGATTTTGTTCTTTTTGGAACTATCTTTTCATGTTCTTTGTCCATTCTTCTACTGCAGTGATTGTCGTCTCTTGTTGATTTATAAGAGCTCTTTCCACATTAAGGATGTTAACCCTTTATCTTCTATTGTATTAGTAATGACCACCATTTCCACACCTGTTTTTTAGCTTTATTCAGGCCCTGTCCCCAGCAGGCCTATTAATTATGGCTTCAATTCTATGACAGTCCTTTCCAACCAACTCCAAGATTATAAAAAAATTTACCTTTGTTTTCTTCTGCCTTTATGGTCTTATTTTTTACATTTGAATTCCAAATTTATCTGGAATCACTGTTGTCAGATGTGATATGTCTCATTTTTTTCCAAAATGAGAAGCCTTTTTTTCAACATCAATTATTATTTAAGTTTTATCATCAAAATTTCAAAATTTCTCAGCATCTACTGAGATAAAAGTGTGAAAAACTTTCCATCTGTTAACATGATAAACTACGATGGAAGATCTGACGGTGCCACACTGGGATTCCCGGAACAAATCCCCCTTGCTCGTGAGCTGTTACTGTTCTCACATGCAGCTGGATTCAGTTTAATGTTTTAACATCTATACTTGTAAGTGATCGTGGTCTATAGGTTGCTAAGCTTTGAGAGCTTCATAATTTTCCATCTTTCTTAATGCTCTGGAGTAGCTTTAATGACACAGGTGTCCTATTTCTCGAGGGTAAATTAACCCGACCCTGGTCCTGGCTGACTGCCTGGATTTAGTCTCTAAACCCACCTGAGATGGCGCCGCTGCCTCAATCTGTTCAGAGTCACCAGACTGGGTAAAGTCATTCCTCGGACCTTAAACCTGTAAGGTGTGCAGCACCCACCTCCCAGGGGCCCCCATGAGCTGGCCACGCCCACTTCTCTAGGCTTCTCCCTCATCACCGTCCACCGTGCAGCCCACGCCAGAGGGCCGGGGCCCAGGGCCGCCTTTCTGGGCCTCCATTCCTCCCTCCACACCAGGGGAGCGTCTCCTCTTCACGAAGCCCCCTTATCCCACCCAGTGGAATGAGCTGCTCTTCTCAGGCGCTGCCACACGGACCTTTGCTAACACGCCTGCTCCAGCCTCTTCCTTTTGCGTTTCATCATATTGGCTATTTACACCCACGTCTGTACTGCGGGATGAGACTCTCCTTCTAAGAACACAAGGTAAGTAAATTGAGTGAGTAGAGTATTGCCTGGCAGAGGTTCTCAAGGGATCTGCTTTGGCAAATAAACAAAATAAATTTCATGGGTACAACAGTTTGCACACAAATAATGTTTTGGAAGTCTGATGGGGTAAAAAAACATGGTTTGAAATTTTCTTTTTTCTTCTTTTTGAGACAGAGTCTGCCTCTGTTGCCTGGGCTACAGTGCCGTGGCGTCAGCCTAGCTCATGGTAACCTCAAACTCCTGGGCTCAAGCGATCCTCCTGCCTCAGCCTCCCGAGTAGCTGGGACTACAGGCATACGCCACCACGCCTGGCTAATTTTTCCTATATATTTTTAGCTGTCCAGCTAATTTCTATTTTTTTTAGTAGAGACGAGTCTCACTCTTGCTCAGGCTGGTCTCGAACTCCTGACCTTGAGCAATCCTCCCGCCTTGGCCTTCAAGAGTGTTAGGAGTACAAGCGTGAGCCACCGTGCCCGGCCTGAAACTTTCTAAACAGGTTTGTTAACCTGCACAGCACAGGCCGTTAGACACACACCCAAGACACACATTCACGGGACCCCAGGTGCCACGCCAGGAAAGCGCAACAAGGCAAGGAAGGTCCCCTGCAGCAACTTGAAAGGAGCTGCCAGTCCCACCCTGTGCTGCAGTCAACGGCTCCTGGTCTTAAGAACCGAGACGCCTTCTGGCTAACTGAAGGTGAACCCCGCGAGACCGTGACACAGGCTCGGCAGCAGCGTACCTTTCACCAGCTTCCCATCCGGGGCAGTCTTGCTGGACGCTGCCTCCTTCTTGCCGCCCGCGCCCGTGCGTCCTCCTGCCTCAGCCGTGTCTTCTGGCACGCCACCCTCCCCAGCGTCCTCCGGCTTCTCGGGAGCAGCATCTGCGGGGGCCTCCTCTGGTGCTGACGCAGCCTGAGAGATCAAACAGGACTGTAAACTATTACATCAGAAATTATGTAGCATTTGTCAAAAGAGAGGGCGAGAGATACGGTATATATACACATATTTCACTGGGTAACAGCATTTCCACGTTATCGCCTAAGAAGCACTACGGGATGTGCTTCCAAATTCAGGTTTGCTACTTTCTGCTGAGACAGAGCGAAAAGAGAGGTGAAAGGAGCTCCCCTGCTCTGCAAACACTGTACTTCTCAAAGCTCTGATACTGCCTGTGAACCAATCAATCTTCATTACCTTTTCTCTGGACGCTGGTGACTTTTAGAACATCAGGTCACCCCCACTGCCTACAGGTGAGTCAATTCCCTCCAGCCTGAGCGATCGGAGGGAGAGGTCGTCTGAAGAGACGCAGGGATAAGGCGGCTTAAGCCACCTCTAACAAAACAGGCTTCAGCAATGTTGGGAGCGCCCGACACTGAGAAGAAGAACGCAAAAGCAGAGAACGGACTGCAGGACAAGAAGAAACGCTCCCAATGGGACCTGGCGAGGACGGAGGGTGCGAGGGCCGAGCGGCAGGACACAGGCCTCCACCCCGGTCGGTACCCGCGGGCCAGTAGTGAAGCACGTGCGTGCGTACATCTCACACGCTCACATACGTGTCAATGTGACGCAAGAGTCGTCAGAGAGGGTGGACAGCCAGAACACCAAATGCGTGCAGAAACGGGACTTTTTTGTTTGGAACACGCAGGACAAATGATCATCAACATGCTGTGAGCACGAGTGGACATTTGCAACAGATCTAAAACAAGTTTTGACACTGAGGCAGGGAAAGCTAAAGACAGTACACACACATCAAAAAGAACGCTAGAACCCACAAGCCCTTCTGTACACACTGGGAATAAACAGGAAGCCATTTCTGTGTCTGTGTCCCCACCTTCAGATACGTACCTGTGTGCTGTCGCCTCCCTCCTTCTGGAGGAAGAACTGCTTCTTGAACTCGTAGTAGGCGTTGTACTGGTGCCAGGGCTGCAGGAACTCAAACCTGCACGGAACGAGGAAACGAGTCACTTAGCAGGATGAGCGTGCTGCAGCCGCACGGGCACTATTCTAAACATGCCACAGCGACTCTTCAATTTTCTTAACAAGTTTATGAAGTCACTACTTCTACAGCTACCCGTTCACAGGCAAGGGAGACTGAGGCAGAGGGAGGCTGAATCATTTGCCCAGGTCACACTGGAAACGCAGCCTCCTGCTTTCTGTTTTACTACCCGAGGCACGGGACATTATTTGATTTGAAAAAAGAAAGGTTTGTGTCTAAATTTCCAAGGCGGATTCTTGAAAAGCATGAATTCCAGCCTTTTATTTTAGGTAGCTTCAACATTTTTACTTAAAAAACAAAACAAAGTAAACTAAAACAAAACCAGGTAACACAATGAAAAATACCAATCCAACTCTAAACAATAAGAGCATGAGTCTATCTAAAAACATCTGAGTGAAAAAGGATTAAAAACATAAAAAAGGAAATACGTATCTAGATTTTAAAAAAGCTAAACTAAAACCCCAAATACCATATACCTAATATATAAAATTTTTCATCTGACCTTTGATCATTCTTGGCACGAACGCTGGTCTCAAATTTCAGGCCATTCCTGGCGACGTATTCTGCCAGCTTGTCGATCACAGGCTGGATGTCGGGCGGCGGGGGGATGATGGCGGCCGCGGGAGCAAGTGCACTGCGGAAAAGAGCCCCCGTGAGCCGAGCGGCCTTGTGCTCTGTGAGCTGCGGTGGGGCCTCTCCCGGCTCAGCCACTCACACGGGTGCGTGGGTCACACACGCATGAGGAAGGCTCTTTACGAAGGTGAAGCTGATTAAAGTCAGTCAGAGACCATCGTAGTCAACAGCAAAAACGGGGATTTTATTGAAAAATGAGACGTGAAGTGGTAAGAACAGGTTCATTTTCTTCCCCTCCTAGTTCACATTACCCTCCAATCACAAGCTAATTCTTAGAAACAACTAAGTGTTGGTTTTTTGTTATACTGAAAAAGTCGGCTAATATGACTCAAAATCCTTCATTTCATGTTTGACTTTCTCAGCATGATCCGAAAGAGGGTCATTTTTGCAGAAATATTCAAATGTTTCATTAAGTTTCCCAAGAGCCTCTTGTAAATGTGGAACATTCCAGTCCCTCTGATGAGGCACCTGTTCTGTACTCGTCCACCCCGCAGCATGAGGAGCCCTTTCTGCTGGAGGGCTGGGTGCCCGCTGCTGTCTGCGGGGGTTACCAGGTCTGACTGCCAGGTCCCCACCTGCCAATGGCTTGTGCGAGACTCAAGAAGGGACCCAATGCCACCATCGGCAACTCTCCGACACCCTGCGTGTGTGGCAAACAACTGGAGCTCCACCTCACGCTGAGTTTAGCACCATCCCGTGAGACATCAGCAGAACGCGGGAGAACAGACGCTGGGGGTAAGGGCGGGTGCGGTGCTAGACCCGAATGAGTTTCTAGGTGGTTGGACTTCCTTGCTAAGAATCTTGATGTTATTACAATTTCTGTTTCCCTGTCAACTTTGTAACTTGGGGATTTGGATAATAACTACTCAGATGATGGAGCTATCCGGATCACAACCCCCCAACTGAGACAGAGATGTCCCCGGTCACGGCTGTGCTGAGTAGTTCCGGCAGGCGGCGGCAGGCCAAGCACTCTTACCTTGTGGTGGTGGTCGTGGAGGTGGCCCCGCTGCTGGTTTTGGCTGTGGTTGGAGGGGGCGGCGGTGTGGTCCCGGGAGGTGGAGGGGCAGTGGTCGTCACCCCGGGGGAGCTGGACACAGTCACGCCAGCAGGAAGGGTGCTGTAGTAAGTGGCCACATCGATTCCTGGAGGGGGAGGCGCCAGGCAGTAGGTGCCATCTGGCAGCATGTAGTAGCTGTAATACATGGCTGCCACCGCTGCTGCAGAGACACAGGTTTTGGGGAGTGAGCGCGGCCAATGACAGGCGAGGCTGTAAGCCTGCACCGCGGTCAGAAGGGGGCGCCTCCCCAGATGCAGTGCAGTGTCCACCCGTTTCCAACCAGGCCGTTCCCTGTCACACGGACACGAGAAAGGCTGCCCACGGGATGCGTGATTCAGAAGAACTAGGTAAAGCCAGAACACACACCGGGGACAAACAGAGAGTGAATGGTGTAAGGGCTTTCCAAGCAACCAGACGTGAACGTTCTCTAGACAAATTAATGTTCTCCCCAACTTCAGAGTGTGCAGAATGGGAAAAAGCCCCCCCTCTAGAAGGAACCGGTTACCCTTTTTTTATGTGGCCTGCCAGGCTGATTTACGCTCACGAAAAAGCGCACACGGACAGGACGCCCTTGGTGCCCAGGTCGACAGCGGCTCTACATTCCCTGCACCTCACTCGTCTCGTTTACACGTTCCTCTCGGAAATCGTCCCATGCGTGAAGCTGCGCTGCTCGCCCCAACCGCCGCCCTGGACACCCGGCGGACGTGCCGAGTGCATTTGAGATGCTCTGACGGACACTGAGCTGGTTTCTGGGCTTTTCTAGCACGAACAACGACACACAGTGGCTTCCTACATATTTTGTGCACATATGCAAATATCTGTAGGATAACAGCACACTGTTTTTTTTTTTTTTTTTTTTTGTGACAGAGTCTCACTCTCGCCTAGGGCGAGTGCCGTGGCGTCAGCCTAGCTCACAGCAACCTCAAACTCCTGGGCTCAAGCAATCCTACTGTCTCAGCCTCCCGAGTAGCTGGGACTACAGGCATGTGCCACCATGCCCGGCTAATTTTTTTTTTTTTCCATATATTTTTAGCTGTCCAATTAATTTCTTTCTATTTTTGGTAGACACAGGGTCTCGCTCTTGCTCAGGCTGGTCTCGAACTCCTGAGCTCAGAACAATCCGCCTGCCTCGGCCTCCCAGAGTGCTAGGATTACAGGTGTGAGCCACCGCGCCCGGCCCAGCACACTGTTTTAACAGTTAAAAATCCTGTAAATTTATCCACCTTTTCGGGGGAAAATGTTCAAAACCAGCACAAGTTACAGAAGATTCAAGGATATGATTACAAATTTTTATTGCCAGTCCTGCTGTAGAGAAGCAACCGGTTCTGACTACACAGAGAGTCAATTCCTCTCCATTAGGGGATGGCAAAAAGATTTTTCTAATTAAGAAACTGTATCTTCATTTTCAATCAATTCATTTAAAAACAATGACATTAAAACACTGAAAGCTTCATACTGACATGGTTTCCAGCAAGGTACGTTATGCAGGGAAAGGACCGCAGAGATACGAACTTCAAGTTTCTCAGGACAGCCAGGCCACGGCCTTCCCGCCTGGGCCGGAAAGATGCCCGATCCCTACGTGCCGCAGCCACATTCACCCCTTAACGACTTGCTGCTCATCAATCACGCACGTGTGAGCTCCCAAACTGTCACCCTCCAGCTCAGTGTCACACCCCAACCACCGTCACACAGGAATGGCAACATCCGTATTTTCAAAATGAGACAGGTGCCTCAACGCACTGCGCACACTACACCCTCTCCAATGCAGAAGCGTGCAGACGACTTCTCTGGAGAGAGGCCGGGACCCAGCCAAGACCATCTGACACAATCAGGCTGGGGAGGTGCCAGCAGCAGGACAGGCTCTCTGCGGGCTCCGGTGGGGTGGGGTCTTGTCTTCATTGTCTCTGCAACCCCAGCACTGCACGCGCAGTATTTGTTGGGTGGACAAACTGATACGGTGGTTCAAAGATAGATTTTTTCCTATCAGAACCAGGCGTTCAAACATAAGCACGCGCTGTGTAAGACACAGTATCATCCTTTAAAGAGTGGAATTACTATTCCACTGGAACAATCAAGCTACTATGGGTCCCACTTCTCAGCCCTGGGCACAGCCACCACAGCAGAGGAGAAGGTGGTCTGGCCTCCCACAGGCGCCCAACAAGGCACCCTGTGTCTCTGGGAGGGTGTCCAGCCAGACCGAGCCGACGCAATACTGACCAGCTACAGCCGGCCCGAGCCTCACATCTCAGCAGGAAGGATAGAAACCCCATGTCCTGTCCTGGACTGTCAGTCTCTTGCCTAAAAAGAAACCCAAGTAGATTTTAAACTGTAGCCACAAGGAAGATATCTGAATTCATAAAAACAAACAGAAAAGTTTATAATTGTTTCAACTAGAAGTATGTATCACGCAGCTCTGACTTGATACATTCTTTATGTAAATGCATACATAGAGAAGGACAGTCACACTTGAATAGAAGTGAATAAACTGCTTACTGCTTTCAAAACTGAGTATCATTCCTTTGAAAGTACTAACACGCAGGCCGGGGGTGGTGGCTCACACCTGTAGTCCCAGAGACTCAGGAGGCCAAGGCGGGAGGATCACTGGAGCCCAGGAGTTGGAGGCTGCAGCGAGCTGTGATGACACCACTGCACTCCAGCCTGGGCAACAGAGCAAGACCTTGTCTCAAAAAAAAAAAAAAAAAAAAAAAAGTACTAACATGCAGAGTGTTAGTCTGTGTGACCTTCCTGAACCTTCCATCACGTTAAATTAAAACAAAGTGTTAAAAAAACAGCACTGCTGGCAAGATGGCAGACTAACTCAGAAATTCACCTGCTACAAACAACTAAAAATGTTGGCTAAAATATAACAAAACATTTAAAATGTACAGCTGAGCCTGCAGAAAGAAAAAGGCGCTGTCTCCAGGTGTGAAAATAAAACTAACCCCCGAACTGAAAACGCCTCCTGGGACAAATCCAGGCCTGGGCCCACAGCCAGCTGCGGCGGTGTCCACACTAAGAACCGGCCCCGGCTGAGGCCCTCCGTGCACACCCTCCGCCCAGCCCAGGGCTTCCCGCAGGACAGCGGGGCTCGAGACGAACGGAGAGAACGCGTGCGCAGCACCCGTGGCGCAGTCTGCCAGGACTTCTCACCTACGCACTTGGATTCTTCCCTGCGAGATCTAACTAAGTTTGCACATCTCCTTATGTTTCAGAACGACCCTGGGAGAGGGGACGTCAGTGTATCTGGTGCAGGGGGCGTGCTCACCTGCCGGCAGACGCTCACCGCCACGCTGCCAGCAGCCCAGGAGCCCACGCAGCAGCAATGGCTCATGAATTTCACTAAGTGGCTCTCGGGCCGCCTCTCCCAGATTCTCGTTTTGTAGACTGTCGGTGACATGAAGGTTTCAGGGAGAGGGTGGGATCAGTCCTTCCCCATAGACACTGAGCACTGGGTAGCAGGTGTACCAGGACAGAGTGGTCTGAGGCCAGCATCTTGGGGTCTCTGCCCTGGCTCAGCCTGCACTCTGGCCCTCCTGTCTGCCCCCAGTTCCTGTCCTGGGCATGACTGCGCAGTGCGTCTGCCTGCGGGGAAGCCCCTCTCCAGCTCACATCCAGGGCCACCTCCTTAGGGACGCTCCAGCCCCGGGAAGGCTTGGGAGGCCCTTGCTCTGGCCTCACGTGGGGCCCTGCACAGGTTCCCGGTTCCTGTGACACCAGGACTGTTGGTGCAGCTGCGGCCCCAAGGGCTCCACATCCTACAAACAGTGACGATGACACCTTGGCAGCCTGCACAGCTCCCAGTATGTAAAATATGTATATTCTTAAAAGGCACACCTATTTTATTAATAAAAGAATGTTAAAAAGATGGCACTGTGTCACCTGAGCACATCTGAGAAGCAGCAGCAAGCCAGCCTTCCACCCCCCGCCGTGGAGAGAAGTGGGGAGAAGCCCCACCAACCCGTAGCGGGTCCTGACAGTGGCGGGGAGGGGTGCTCGAGCTGTGGGGCCCGCCTGCCAGGAGTGGGGTGCTGCTGAAGAACGTCTCCCGGTGGGTTCCTGACGGGGAAGGGAAATCCACTCTGGGATGCTTTTAGCATCGCCCAAGAGAGCAGAGGATGGGTCTTCCAGAGAAGGCTGCTCTCGGAAGGGAAGACAAAGGAGCTCAGAGGAGGTGAGCCTGTGTCAAGGAGAATCGCCCACAGCGCATCAGAACGAAAAGGCCGGCGGGGCGCTGCCGGCACCGTGCGAGTGGGGGCGGATGAAGGGTGGAGGCTCGTGACTCTGCGACACACTCCAGCAAGAGGAGCGGAGGGCAGGACTGGCCCATGCGAGTGGCAAGCGCTCAGTCTGGAAGAAAATGTGCCCCGAGGCACCTTGGAGCTCTCGGAGCCACAGATGAGTCTGGGAAGACAGGAATTCGATAAGGCACAAAGAGGAGGCGAAACCGCCGACTGCGATCAGAAGGGAGCTGCCATGCCAGGCCAGCAGAGCGCACGCCCCAGTTGCTGCACAGCCCAGAAGCAGAATGGCTTTTACGTTATTAAATAGCTGGAAAAAAACCAAAATAATATTTCATGACGTAAACATTATACGAAATTCAAATTTCAGTGTCCACACAGTACGTTTTGTTGGCTCCCAGCCACAGCAGGGGACCAGGGGCTGCGGCAGATCGCGAGGCCACAGAGCCAGGGCGGCCCGCTCTCTGGGCCTTGGCGGAAGTCTGCCGACCCTGCTGACGGGCTTAGAACACAACGCAGACCCCAAACACCTCGCAGAACCAGTGACACTCACACCGCAAGAAGTGAAACGGACGTGGCTGGAAGAGAAACCCACGTCGCTGGCACAGAAGGTGGAAACACTCGTGCCGAACGCCAGACAAGCACAGAGAGTAAGACTGCGACGAGAGAAGGACGGGCTCGGAAGGAAAAGAGGATCCGAAGTAAAGAGATCGTCGGGCGTAACAGGATTAGATAAGAAAAAACCCCACCAAAATAAAGAACCTGGTGTCTTTTGAGTGAAGAGCCTACAAATGGGACAGAAAAGGTATTCAGAGGTACAACGGAAAAGAATTTCCCTGAAACAAGAAGTGAATCTTTGACGGAAAGGTATACAACACATTCCAGGAAAAACCGGAAAGGTGTGATTAAGTTGATAAAGTTTAAGGGCAGAGCGCGACTTCCTCAGGTGTCTGGTCAGAAAGGGCATCCGCCTGGCGGGGTGGGGAGCGAAAGGGAGGCCTCAGCCCTCCTCACGCAGCAGTCAGCGTGGGACACGGGGGCAACGCTGCTCCGTCCCAGGCAAGTGTGACTCAGCGTCATTCCCTGCCGAGCTGCTGTGCCTGTCAGAAGGCAGCAGGCAAACGTTCCCAAACACGAGGGAACGATGAGAACTGCGCCGGGAGCGACCGATGAAAACCAACCGACCGACAAACCCGAACAACTCGTCAAAGGCAAACACCAGCAGACCCAGGTCTCTGAGGCGGAAAGAGACACTGCCAGATCCTACTAGAGTTTACAAAGACCTGAGAGAGAGAGAGACAGAGACAGAGACAGAGACAGAGATGGATGGTGCCCTTACTCAAGGCTTTTATACCCAGACAAGCTGTCCTTCCCACACGAGGGATGAGGGCAGGCACTTTTCAAGTACGCAAGAATTCATGGGCTAGAGTCCCTGTAAAAACTTGTTTATGGAATTCAAATGACCAAGAAAAGATTCCTTGAATAAAGAAAGAGTGCAAAAGCAGAAGCTGCGATGAAAAAACTAATCTGCTCAACCACAGAACTAAGACTAAGCAAATGGAAATTACACTTACAGAGCAGAACTTAAGCACTATTTATAAATTCTCATAATAGAAAAATATTATTTCTAACAAAAAAATTCAGGAGTTAGGGGAAGAGTGAAGGGAAGGTACTTTATAAGGACTAATTTCCTCCAGTTGCATAGTTAGCAGAGTTGAAGATAAAAACATAGAGCTTTAAAAATACCTGCGATGACCTCCTTTCAGTGCTCTCCTGTGCCTCTTTCGGAACTGAATTCTTGAGGCGTGGAAGAAACTTTTAACTGAAACTCAGCAATGACTTCACTTTTAGATTACAGGCTCTTCTGTTAAGTTCAAGTAAAATCTAGTTTATTGACACTTTAACATAAGTATTGCTATTGACATATTCAATGTTTTAATCTGTGTCTTTAAAAAATTTTTAAATATCTGTATTATTTTATGGCAGGCCTTCCCCCAAATTATCATTAATCAAATGAATTTTCTTAAGTCAGAATACTTCAGGAAGAGCTTAAAGAAAATTTGACCCTTTGAAAATTATTTAAGGAGAAAACTTTATGCTATGATTTCTCTAGAAGGAGTAAGGGAAATAGAGATTAAATTTTAAACATTTATTGACGGTCCAGAATTCTTAATATTAGAAACATGCTCATTTTTAGGCTTTGTCTTTCTCAGTATCTTTACACAAAGATGCTCTTTGTCTTCCACAGACACAAGGGTCTTTCTTTTCCTTTTTATTCACCACGATGACCTCTGTCTTTTCCTGTGCTGATGACATCCACGATTGTTAATAATGGCTATTTCTGGATGGTAGTATTTTTTCTTTCTTCTACTTTTCTTGACTTACAATAAAGCCATTTTTTAAAAAGGGCTTGGAAAATAAGTAAAGCACTTCAAGGTCATGATTTGAAGGAAAAAATATGCTATAAACAGCAAAAGCACATTTAAAAAATTGGTGTAGAAGAAAAGGTCTAGCCTAGCTGCATGAAATGGTTTAATTTCACTTAAGCTATTTATAGAATAAATATGAAAGAAACTGAGTTTGCATTTTACTTTTAAAAAAAACATAGGCCATAACACTGCTTAGTATTTCAGTATTACTGCCTCCTGCATAATCAATTTTACCTCTTTATCAACTAAGTAATAACAAAAAATAAAAAGCATGACAACGGCCGGGCGCAGTGGCTCACGCCTGTAATCCTAGCACTCTGGGAGGCCGAGGTGCGTGGATTGTTTGAGCTCAGGAGTTTGAGAACAGCCTGAGCAAGAGCGAGACCCCGTCTCCACTAAAAATAGAAAGAAATTGGCCAAACAACTAAAAAATATGGAAAAAATTAGCCGGGCATGGTGGTGTGTGCCTGTATTCCCAGCTACCTGGGAGGCTGAAGCAGGAGGATCATTGAGCCTGGAGTTTGAGGTTGCTGTGAGCTAGGCTGAAGCCACGGCACTCTAGCCTAGGCAATAGAGTGAGACTCTGTCTCAAAAAAAAAAAAAAAAAAGCATGACAACATTGTCAGCCTAATTAATAAATGAAATAAATTATTATTTTTACATATCTATATTCATAGAGCTTCTAGAAAAAAACTGTGTGTGTTTGTGTGTATATTTTTTTAAGCTCTGTTGGACTTGAAGGAAAAAATTCGCTTAAAATAAAAATAGACGCTTTTCTTCCCTGGCTGCCAAAATCTAGGAAAATCTCTATCGGCAGAAAGTAAATGACAAGGAAGGACGGAGTACATCCTCCGGCGATCATTAAACACCAAGTGGTATCAAAGCGGATGCAGCAGCTCAGCGGCTCCGATCGCCTGGATGAGCCACAGCAGCGCGGGCGGGCGAGTCTCGACGGGGGAGGAGGATATTGCGGGGCGGCTTCCACCTCGGCAGAACACACTGAGCTGATGAAATCGTTCTTGACACTGCATGGAATTCGTTCGGGATGCTAGTGCAGTCCGCAGTTTTCTGAGAAGGTAGTGTAGGTCGCGTTGCAGAAATTCAAGCAGCACAAATGGCAGGTGAGGTCCCTGCTCCAGAGCTGGCCGCTGGTGCTCGTTTCTGACCTGTCCCTTTGGACACTGACACAGAAGCACACAGAGACATTCCCTCCACTGAACACCACGTGCTGCCCCTCCTCTCGTGGCAGCGTCCCAGCAGCCCACGGGCGCAGTGCACCAGTACGGGTTCGCCGGTCCCCCGCCGATGACACACAGGTCGGCTCCGTCTTTTGCTACTACTGAAAATCTTACCTGCAGTGAGTATTCGTGTAGCTGTGTCTTACACGTGCGTTTGTGGACTAAAGCAGACATCCTGGGCAAAGCCGCGTGCACTGAAACTCTGACCTACGTATCGCCGGCTCGCCCTCCACATGGGTGGAACGAATCTGCACTCGCATCAATCATATATGAGTCCTCCCAAACTTTCCTTCTCTGCTTAAGTGACAGCTGAAAATGGCCCGCCACCGTAGGTTTCGTCTGCATTTCTTTTATTAAATTTCTATTATTTATATATATGCTGCCCAAGTAAGCACTGACCTCTATTATTAAGATACCCAAACTTGTATCTGTGAAATAACATTTCAACAGCCTAACAAACTCCATTTGCTCCTAAGGCTTCTGGCTGCAAATTCGCATGCGCAGTGAGTGCGGCCCTTCCTACCGTAACATGAGCCTCAGACCCTGGTGATTTGCTGCGGCTGGGTGGAAACAAAGCCTAGGACCACGCTTTCTGCAGAAGGGAGGTTCTCGAGTCAGCAGATACGATGTCTGTAAGTGGGTGGGAGGATATACCTTAAAAAACTCAGGGCCATTTTTGCCTCTGTGGATTATTTTTTTATACTGCAGTTGATTTTTCCACTAGTTTTAGGTGACTATTATTAGGTTTTCTTCCCTATTTGATTTTAGGAGCTGTTTATACATTAAAGATCTTTTTCCTGCTTTCTCAACGGTTTTATTTTTTCATTAGTTGAATATAATATTATGTCTGTTGGCTGAAAATAGACGATTCTTCATGCTGTGGAAGGGTCTTTACTTTCCTAAGAATTTCCACATCTGGCATTTACGTCTGGAAGTGATTTTGCTGCTGGATAGAAGTGGGGCTGTTTCCCAAACAGCTCTTCCTGGTGCTGCTCTTCGCGCAAGACCTCCCTTCTAGGTGAGTTTGCCGTTTCCTGTCCCAGGGACTCATTTTTATTTGCCTCTGTCTCTGGGGTGCACACTCATCCTCCACCCCTGCAGAGCCCGCGGGCCCTGCATGGCTCTGTCTTCTTCCCAACACGCTGCGGAAGCCCCGGCTGGACTGGCGGCCCACTGTGCCAGGTGAACCGGTGCCACGGCAGACACCAGGGGAGGGCAGGCTCCCTTCTGCTTTTAGCAGCAGAGTTTTTCTCTTAAACTACTTTTTCCAGTTAAACTTACAGTGATTACGTATTTAATTAAAATTTATGCAAACAGATGAAATTTGAATGAGAAAAGAGAATTACTATTTCTGCAAAAATGAAGATGAATGCTTCTGGGAGATCGGATAAGGGATCCATTGCTTGAAAGCCGCAGTGCGACTGGAGAAGGGAGGAATGACTGGGAGACCTGGAAACACAAGCCGGCACTCCGCGCCAGGGCGCTTGGGCTCCTCCGCTTCACAGAAACCCAGCAGGAGGGCAGCGCCTGCAGGCGGCTCCCACGCCACGACCACGGGCACCCGTGGCCAGGGGCCCCATGGCAGAAGTCGGGTGAGCTTTCAGGGACGTTTCGAACAGATGTTTCGGGGCATATGTAGCATCTGCAGACCTTTTTTTCCTTTAAACAGCCACTGACTGCGCCCAGAGCGGACGTCTGCCCCATCTCACTCTGCTACAGATGGGCGCGTCGCCCTCTGTTCTTCCTCTTTCTCAAACTTTCCACATTCCAGCTCGTTATTTTTTTAGGTAACCACGGAATCACTCCGTTAAGATAAAAACAAACCACCCCCACAAACCCTCCTTTGGTTTTGCTGCATCTCACCAATGTGAAATCTTTAAAATACACCTCAGTGTTTCCATCAGAACACAATAAAGTGCTGCTTTTATTTAACATCGAAGTTGTACAAGTGGGGAAACTGAGGCCTAGAGAAGCAAAGCGACCTGCCCAAAGCCATCCAGCAACGACAGAACAGAGCCGTGAAGACTGTTCTTTCAGAAAGTGCATACATTATTATAAACCTCCCCATTCATACCCAGGGCTGGAAGGATACGTATCCCGTAGTTACAACGGTTATCTTTGCGTGGTGAGGTATGAGGACACCTTCTTTGGGCTTTTCTGTGGTTCCCAAGTTTCTCTTGTGCCCAAAACCCAAATACTTAACCCGCCACTGCTTTCAGCTAGGGAGGGTCCCGCCAGCTCTCCGTGTAGTCCAGGTTCCTGTGGCCACACCGCCTCGTGCTGCCTCCATGTCTGGGACCGTGTTCTGTCTGCGGTACCAGCGTGACCTTCACAGACGGAGTGCGCACGCCCTGCCTGGTGCGCCTGCCTCTGGGAGCAGGCGCTCCTGCCCTCACTGCCTGGCCCAGTCCCAGCCTGCGCCCCGACAGCAGCGACAGTGTCTACAGCCGCAGCAGCAGTTCTGTCCCTGTGTCCACACACCCGCCCCTCAGGACACGTGTGTGAAGATGTTTATTTACATAGGTCCAGTCAGTCTTAGGTACCTATGCAGTTGTTTCCTCCTATGAAACACTAGGTGCTTCTGGAACGTCTATCTTCATTTTTTAGAAGTTATTCACTCAACAAACATTCCCAGGAATCCGCAGCATCCCTGTGGAAGGAGTGGAAGAGGGCACACTGGCCAGCAGACAGTCAAGGTCTTTGTCCTTGTACAGCGTGCCATCCAGGGGGCTCACACATGCAAAAGTTCACACACAACTGCCCAACTTACAACCATAACAGGCTCGGAGAGTGCAGCGGAAACATACGATGGCGGGGGCGGGGGTGCTGAGGTTAGTAAGGAGGGGAGCATGTGGGCATGGGTTTCTGTGCCCTCTGACCTCCTACAGTCACCATTTGTTTGTTTGTTTGTTTGTTTTGAGACAGGGTCTTACTCTGTTGCCCAGGCTGGAGTGCAGTGGCATCACCATAGCTCACTGTAGCCTCCAACTTCTGGCCTCAAGCCATCCTCCCGCCTCAACCTCCCAAAGTGCTGGGATTACAGGTGTAAGCCACCATGCCCGGCTCAGTCGCTCTCTCATTCACACAGGATTCTTCTCATTCCCCTTCACACTTGTTTTAAAGTCCTCTTGGGTTAGGTCTTGGTTAGCCAAGACAAACAAAATCGTTCTCTTCACGAGAAGCAGAGGTCAGTAACTTTGCTATTCTAAGTTGTGGAGCAAGAATACGAATCCGGTGTGCAGGCACCGTCCTGCACAGAGGCACACGCAGCCACGGTCCAGCTCTCAACTCCTCGAGAGTGGCAGAAACCTGTGAACACGCTCTCTGTGCCACGGTCCTGGCACCTGCCGTCCGAGACGTCAGAGCCCCCGGACACTTCCCCGGCCTCTGCTGCTGGCATCACCGTCACCCAAGCTGCTGGGTTTCAGTGGACTGTGCCATGTGGACACTCGCCTGCAACAGGAGCAAGGTTCCTGAATGATGGTGGCGAGTCGCACATCGTGCACTGAGCAGCTCCCAACTGTCACCGAGACCCTCAGCTGCCGCCCCAGGGTGGGGATCACACTTCCTGTATCCAGGGGGTCAGACCTCCCGTCACCTGGAGACTGCGCCTTAGGGCATGAAGCTGTTGGGGGTGCCAGGGCAGAGTCCTGGGTGCTGTTCCTGCTTCCAGCCTCTGCCAGGCCAGGGCTTCCCCAGCGAGAGGGAGGAGGCACTGCCTATGTCAAAGTTTAAATGGTGTCACTGCCCAGTTCTCACGACGTGCACTGTACTCTAGTATCATGAAACTTCCTCCTATAAATGACAAAAACTATCACTCCCCAAGACCTAGAACGAAATGATAAGACTGTCAATGGCTTCGGGGAGCCTTCAGACCTGCTGGCCTGTCCCTGGGTCCGAGGGAGAGGAACGGGAGGGGGACAGTCCTCACAGGGAGGAGCACCTGCTCAGCGTCACCTGCCAGTCCTGGAAGTCCGCACCGCTGCTGCCCGTTCCTACAAAGCGGCTGTTTACACCCACAGCCTTCCTCTGGTCTGTGGCATCCGTGCTGGCGGTGGTCTGTAACGCAGGTCACAGACCTCCACTTTCGTCTTAGGGCACAGGCTCCTTCGTGCTTTAAATCATGATTTCTCCTTGAGTGTGACTTCTGTCCTTAGGACAGGTGATCAGGGGTCTGTAAGCCATGCTGCTCACTGGACACCGAACCTGCCCAGCCAGCCTGGGCCCAGCCACGCCCTCTCCAGACCCACGTGGCTGCAGGTTGGCCCCAGCCGAGGGCCTTCCGAAAAGTTATCAGTGATTCCAGCAATTTCAAGGCAGTTTCTTATTACCTACTGGAGTATTTTCCCAAGTGCAAGGTCCGCAATTTAAACCCTCTTCTGAAAATTACTTAAATGCCTGTGAATGTTATTCCTTCTCTGTATAAAGCAGTTGTTTAAGAAACAGGAAGGCCATACACGCCTGCAGCATGGACAATAACACTCGAGCACAGGAGGTTTTGTGTAAGACTCTGCAGGAACGACACGGCTGTGGACATGCCAGGGCAGAGGACAGGAGGGCGTGCTGAGAGCTGTCTGAGGGCAGCAGAACCGAAGATGCGTTTCTGCTCCAGCTCTCCTGCCGGGGTCAGGGGTGCCCCAGATGAAAAGGACTTCTCAAGACCTTTCTTTGCACTGGCTGAGGCAGCAATTCCGCAACAGTGCACCGAGCTCACACACGACATTCACAGAGATGGCAGGCACAGCCTGGCTCTTCCTCACACAGCTTGGCAGCGCCTGGTGACTGCAGGAGAGAAGGACCTCAGGGCGACTCTGCAGGGACAAGGACTTGACACCAACTGAGAGCAAGTCACAGGCTGTTCGTGTCCTCATCACCAGCATTTGAAGCGTTAGAATTATTCTAGAAATGTTTTACTGTGCTGCTTAAGCACGATGGCAATGCATACTCACACAGTGTGGAAAATAAAGCACGCGGAGTAAAAAATCAACCACGATGCTCCTTCTCAGAGGCAACTCTGAGCCTGATCGTTCTTCGCACAGTTCTCTCTACTTTACCCATCATTTTAAACACGGTTGAGATCTTACTGCGTTCACACTTTTATAACCTAATATCACACAGATGAACTTAAATTATTATCATGAACTCTAGCACAAGGGAACTAATACCAGAAACCATTAGCGGTTTTTCCTTTAAGTGAACTGCATTTGTAAATAAATGCCTTTATCAATGACTGATCACAAACCAATAACCACACAATAGTCACCTGTGGATCACAGGCCATTCCTAAGTCGTTACCAACCTAGGTAGGAAACGGCTGCTGCCACTGCTGTCTCCACCCGCCAGTGGCTAACAACACCCCAAACAACACCCCTGACTCCTTGCTGCTTCACTGCAAAGCCACAGAGGCAAAGACGAGGTCACCGGGGACTTCTGCCTGTGGAATTTCTCAGAGTGACGAGACAGGCAGGACGAGATAGTCCACGTGACAGCGAGAGGCGGTAAGACCCAGGCAAGGGTGCGTCAGCAGCCCCGGAGGCGCCAGCAGAGGGAAGGGGAAGCAGGGCTGTGGAGCGGAGGCCGCGTCCCCTCTGCAGCAGCTGCGTCCGTGCGGCCAAGGTGCCGCGGGACGCTAGTGCTGCCACGCCAGCCACTCACCCCGTGAAGGGACACTGGCTCTGCGGGGCCATGTACAGCTTACACCGACGGCCCTGACCTCAGGGCTGATGCAGGAGTGTGTCTACAACCTATGCACCGTGACATCGGATACGCTTACGCTCACAACTCCAGGTTCCCAAACGCCTTATTCTATGCGTGTCCATCACTGTCACTGCGTAAAGAGGGAGAAGATGGATTTTGCAACAGCCACGTCCTACACTGAGGGCAGGAGGTGGTGACTCGTGGGCCCCCTGCTGGAGCACTTCCTGCTGGGAGGCTGGGGGACTGATGTCGTGCGCAGAGGCTGAACGGAGCCGGCGTGGGGTTCTCACAGAGGCAGAGGCTGCCATGGTGCGTGAGCCCTCTAGGTCTGCCCCACAGCGCCACCTCCGCACGATTCGGTTCAGAGCATGGCCCCCACCAGACTGGGATGTCGTGTGTCACTGAGAGCCCGCTGTCGGCCCGCTTCCCCGTCCCGCCTGGCCCTGCAGGGTGGTCCGCACAGAGCCCCACGACTGACTCCTGCATGACTGTGCTTCTACTGAGCAGAATGGGTGATGGAGCCCCACCCCTGACTCTCTGTCCCTCTCCTTTGCAGCAGAGTGGACTGGCTTCGGGGACCCAGTGGACGTGCCTGACACTGCGTTTGACTCAAGCAAATCCAACAGCAGCTTTGAGAAAGGAAAGCACAGACCCACAGTGAATGTCCCCTAAGCATGCAGTGCTGGGCCGGGCTGGGCCACAGTCTCCGCTCCCCATGACACCAGGGCGGGAGCTCTGCGGGGTGCCAGTTGGGCTCAGGATTTAAAGGCATCTGTCTACCCAGACATCCAAGCGTGAGGCCTGGGCCTGAGGAGCCACGTGCAGAACTCAAGGACAGCTGCCTGCCGCCGCTCACGCCGCGCTGATGGCAGAACCGACCCCGCAGCATGCCCGGCCACAACACGACCCACCCCTGGGGTCAAACACTCCAAGAAACTGGATTCAACTTGATTCAGTCATTTAAAGAAATTGTCTAAGTTCTTAACTTTAAGAGGTTTTTTAGGGACACATGCTGAAAGTTCACTCAAGTAACTGATTTTTAAAGTCTGAAAATGTTCGGCGTGTGCCAGTGCTAAAGGGAAGTGCAAAAGAACACAGCTATCAGGTTTAACAGAGCTTGTCCCAAACAAAGGGCTGCTCACGCTGTAAAACAATTAAGCTCAGGCTGAACTGAAGCAGACAAGCTTTACAGAGGGACCCGTGACAACAGATCCGCAGGGGAAGAGCTGGGCAGATGAATTCCTGCGGCTCTGCTAACGGTTCTTATCTCACTCAACAGCTAACCTCTGAATACAATAATTAAAAAAGATCTGATACTGAGACCCAGGCCAACACTTTCAAATGATCTCTTGAACATAACTTCAAGATTTACCTTCAATTAATAATCTCTAAGTAATTAAAAAGATAAAATAGCAATCAGCGAGAAAAATAAATGTGATTCTTTGGTGTATATCATACGCTGCCCTATGCTGCATGTCTTTTTAAAGAAAGCAGCTGTGGCTGACAAGGCTACGTGTCTCCCCAACACCCTCTCCCCATTCTTCTGAACAGAATTTTGATTTGTTTAGGGTGTTAGTGTGTCCAACTGAAGGCCCATCTCCCGCCTCCACTGCAGGTGGGGATGACCTTGTGACCACGTGCTAGTCAACGGCAGTGAAGGGAAGCCACCAGGGTACGGCTCCCAGGTACAGCTGCTGGAAGATCTTTAAGGGAGCGCATAGCCGGCCAGCACCTGCTCTCTTGGCCCTTCCACTCCTTCCTTCCTGGAATGCAGGGTTGATGCTGGAGACAGGCAACCCTCTTGCCCACATTGGGTCAGGCAAAAGGATGACCTAATGGCATCTCCCTTGTGGCCACATGGTGGGTCTGAACCACGCCCTCCACACTTGCTACAGGAGCGGGAAAGAAGCCCTGGCAGTCAGGGCTCCGCAGCTGGCTCTGTCACAGGCAGCTGAATGCAGGTCAGGACGCACAGCGAGTACTCACAGTCTGTCGTGTACTCCACCTGGGAGGGCTGCGCGGGCGTGCCATCTGCCGTGTGTGCGGCGGGGGCAGAACTGTCAGCCTGTGCTTTACGGACAAGTGCTGCTAGGGGGTGATCTGGGTCCACCACCTTCAAGGGCTGGAGACAAAGAAGACACGTGGCCTTAGCACTTTCCGTAGCGTGAACCACGTGGAACTCTTCTGCTGTGAAATGGCTCAACTCAACTTCAGTGTATATGCCATAGACAAACCAACACAGGTGGGCGTGCCCCCCCCCCCCCCCCGCAGAGGTCATGACTAACTGTGGCCAGTTGCTCCAGCTGGTTTAGTCCCAGAGGAACTGAGTAAACACCCGGCTTCACTCTCTGTAACCAACACCACACGAGGAAGGAGAGGCCATCACGGCTAGATCGTTGATGCAAGCGTGATCATCCAAACTCATGCAAAACTCGAAACTCTGCCCTTCCTCACAGGAATTTCTGATTTCTAATCACCCACAGCTTTAACAGTCCAATCAATCAAGAATCATTCCCTAAGGGACCAGCCACATGGCAGTGGCTGCTGCAAACCATATGCTTAAGTCTCATGGGCTCCAGTTCATGGCACAGATGGCAGGTGAGTGCTGGGAACTAACCACAGGGAAGGCTGAGGGACTGCTTTATGAGGACGAGGGGAACATCAGAAGTAAAAACATTTACTTAAACCTATCTACGGAGGTAACAGAGAACTTCAAGCAGCACACTCTAAACAGCTATTAATATAAAATCCAATCCTATAACGAAATCTACACAAAAAACAATTTTTAAGTCTTAATCAACTCTCTACTTATTCTAAATATCCCAGAGGGTAAAATAATAATAAAGTGAAAATTAAAAAAATAAAGTGAAAATAATCTGCTTGTGAAATTTATAAGGTAGATATATAAGACATACAGCAAGCAAATCCTTTGCCACCAAGCTAAAAACAAAAATGCACCATGCACCTCAAGGATGAAAAAATAAGACATAGCTCTAACACCCAAGAAATGACAGGCTTCTTACTTCCCAAAATTAACTTAGCAGAAGTATGGTCATGACATGAGAAAGCATAGCTGGGTAAGCAGATAAAGACCTTCATCAGCTCCTCGAGGCGGTTGCACTTCTGGGAGGCGAAGAGAGACGGGTGCAGGTAATTCCCGTCCTCCTCGTCGTCATCATCCTCATTGTCGGAGCTGACCCCTGGCTCTGAAATCACAATCGCAGATCAAGGGCTTAGTGCATAGAGAGAAAAAAAGCACAAATACACTGTGTAAAAAGTCAGAAGCAGACCAAGGCAGAGCTCCGCACAGTCACTCCTCGGTCTCCTATCCAAAAGAGCCCTCGGGAGGGTCATTCCCCAGAGCACCTGAGCGGAGAAGAGAAGCCAGACAGCAAGGAGGCAACCCCCAGCAGTAACCAGGCCGGGGCTCTGCATGCTCTTGTTTTCATTAAAAAGAAAAGGGTAGGCCGGGCGCGGTGGCTCACGCCTGTAATCCTAGCACTCTGGGAGGCCGAGATGGGCGGATCGTCCTGAGCTTAGGAGTTCGAGACCAGCCTGAGCAAGAGCGAGACCCTGTCTCTACCAAAAATAGAAATAAATTAATTGGACAGCTAAAAATATATATAGAAAAAATTAGCCGGGCATGGTGGCACATGCCTGTAGTCCCAGCTACTCGGGAGGCTGAGACAGTAGGATGGCTTGAGCCCAGGAGTTTGAGGTTGCTGTGAGCTAGGCTGATGCCACGGCACTCGCCCCAGACAAGAGAGTGAGACTCTGTCTCAAAAAAAAAAAAAAAAAAACAAAGAAAAGGGTAAAAATCTTACTGATTTATGGAAAAACAACAGTAACAGAAATAAAAAAACTGGTTGTAAAACTGGTCCAGTTTTACAGACTAGGAGAAGAGATTTGTAATAAGGTTTACATAACTGACTTGAAACATATTTCAGCTGAAGACAATAAAATTCAATGGAAGACTTTTATATAAAAAGACGTGTCAAAAGATTATCTTTCTTCAAAATAGAGATAACTGGCCTTTGTAGTAAAAATTCTAAACAGAGACCTTACAAAAATAACAGCCTAAATAGATGACCCAAGTAAAACTCACTTTTGTGGACATGTACAATTTAACCTTACAGCCCTAAACCCTATTAATTGTATACTGAGAATACCAACAAAGTATGAAACTCACTGTTTCTCTATGAAACGTTAAGCAGGTAAAATGAAAGAAAAAATGTCTAACCTAGATGATTATGTTCTGATAGCATCAATATTTAATTACATTTCACCTATATATAAAATATTAACAAAGAATTTAATATAGGCACACCAGCAAGGTTAATTACCATGCCTTAGTGGCAGGATTCAGAAGCCTTCCAGAAATTCTGAAGTCTAGGCCTTTGGGAATGTGCACGTTTTCCCCAGAACTACCCCTTGCCTGCCCCCGACCCGCCCCCGCCCAAAGTCCAAACGGGGCAGCCGCGGTCTCGCATACTTTTCTTCTCTTCACTTTTGTTTTCTGCCAGTGCTGTGTACCGCCCCTCCTTCATGGCTTTCTGGATGAACTTGTAGTAGGGGTTGAGGTAGTGATCGAAGCGCAGGAAGTCGAACTGGGAGTTCCGGGCCTGCTTGGCCTTCAGCATGATCTCAAACTGGGCCCCCTGCTTGCACACGAAGTTGGCCGTGCGCTCAATGATGGCGTGCATTTTGGCTGTTGGTGGCTGTGAGAAAACACACACATTCATGTCACTGAGTTGCCCTCTGTTCCGCTGGCCACATGATTTAATTAAAACATAGAAATGATCCTGGTTTTACTGTCAATTTTAAGAGATAAGAGACATCTCAGCTGAAAGAGGCAGTGTGTTCAGACTTGGGCGCTGCCCAGTCTATCTCAGAATCTCGCCAGGATTCTGTGGGGGAGAAACCGGAGGCCATGCCTCCTTTGTACCGAACCAGGGGAGACAACCCTTGTCTACACCAAGTCCGTATCTTCCTATAAAACAGTGGTCCTTAACCCGGGTCCCGTGGGGGGTTGGAAAGCCTCGGAAGTTGCGCGCAAATGCTGCGTCCACAGGTGTTTTTCTAGGCAGAGGGAGGAGCACACCCTCAACAGCTCCCATGGAGCTTTTTTTAGGGCCAGTTCTTACAGCCTGGAGGCTCCTCTTCAAACACAGCCCTGCAGAACATCCGAAGAAAGCCACGTGCTCGTGCCAAGTCTCTTGCCTGCACCAAGCTCTCCCCTTGCCACCTTCCCCGTCCCTATTCCCCCGCAAGATGCAGCTGTGGCTCCAGCTCACCGCCCTTCCCGTTTAAGGAGTGTCCCTGACTGAAGACAGCCTAGGTGTTGCCCCTCAGGAGCAGGCTGGGACGCTCCAGGGCGTTTACCTGCAGCATCAAACCCCGGCGCTTCCCGCACCTGCTGCTAAGGAGTGACTCCCACCACGAGCTCCCCGCTCCCTGCCCCAACCTGGAAGCTAAAGTACCTTTAATACCAACAAAGAGATTAACGCAAGGAAATTACGTGCAAATAAAACTGGAAATTATTCTCATTAAAAATGGGCGGTTAAGAATTCAAGATGCCCATTGTAATTCCAGGGCTTCATCCTTCATAAAATATAAATGGCTTAATTCTCAAATTTAATTTCTGAACTAATAACGTCCTTCACACTTAAAAGGGATAAATGTCTATAATGAAAGTTATTTATTGATCCCCAAATAAATTAGATTCATGTTAAAGGCCCACTGTGTACTGAAGTGTGGATCATGATGCAGATTTTCGTTGGCTTTAGCCAAAAAGGAAAATTCATGTTTAAAACAGTACGTTCCATAAGCACATCAGTGACTAACGCCACCTCAGAATAAGGACCCTTCCCCAGCACAGGCTCTCTACTGACCAAACCAAACTGTTGGTCTAAAATTTCTTAAAAGTGGTGGTTAAGAAGCGACGTGTAGGCAATTTTACAAAGCAACAATGATCACACAAAAACAAAGCATCTTATGAACAGATTTCAAGGTTGGCCACCACAGTAAGTGCATATAAGATAAAAAACATTTGGTTTGGAAAAAGCCATCCTTTGCTGTCTTTATTGCGCAGATTTTAGGAAAATCCTTTCCATTTAAGAATACCATGATCATTCCTACCACACAGTGAGATTTTAAGGATAGAGTCAACCTATAAATATGCATATGTTACAAAGATTACCTGATAAAAGGAAAAATGTTTTTCTAATTTAAATCGATGAGGAGTCCCTTTGTTTAAGAAAGCCCACATAGCCCAAGAAGGGGGCCAAACACCTCCCCTTTCCTTTGAAATTCCATTAACATGGCTTTAAACTCCACAGTAGGCACTGGAAAATGGGAGAATGCTATCTGCAGGTCGGAAAACTCAAACCAACGTTAAGGTTTCCCAAGAGCTTCGGAAAACTCTTGTGCTCAGATCCAGCAGGGGAACGGAGCGGGTGGCAGGGGATGGAGATGGGGAGCAGCGGAGAACCTGGGGAGCAGGTGGGCCGGCCCTCTCCTCTAAGACCAGGGGAGAAAAAGATTAAACACCTGTTTTGCCCAGAGCCCCAAATAAATACCAGTTTGAGTTGCAATGCAAATGTAAAAATCAAACTATAGAAATACTGGCAGGAAAATATTTCCAAACTCTCAGGGGTGGAAAAAGGTCTTCCAAAATAAACTTCAAAACCCTGAAGCCACAAAGGCTGAGAGCCACATACGTGACTCCATAATTCTGCATGGAGGGAGTCACAGAATCACAGCACCTGGAGAAAATTATCTGCAAGACACACGGAGGACCAAGGGTGAAAGTTCATCGGACATATAGTGTCCTTATAGACCCGGAAGAAAAGGCAAATCCACAGGAATGCAGGAGTAAATTGAGTTTCTCTTTTTTCCCCCCACCCCGTGGCAACGCAGCACGTGATGTAGGATGACGCTTTACTCTGTGCACCAGTCACCCGCGCCGAACTCCACGGCTCGGAGCTCTGGAGTCGGCCCCTTGGCTGGACCCCAGGCCTGACCCTCCCACGTCTGACTTGGGGCAGCTACTCTTAATCTCTCCAAACCTCAACGTTTCTCATCTGGAAAGTGGACAACAACTGCTTCTACTTCACTGAGTCACTGTGAGCACTGAGTGAGAGAGGTAAGAATCACTTGCCCAGTAACAGCAAATAATTATCGACCTTCCCCTTTCCTTCTGTCCGTAAAATGGTTCCAATGAGCACACTTCCCCGAAATGCGCTCTGACGGGTCTGCCGTGCAGCAGTGCTTCCCCCCGCCTGCCCACGGCTGTCGGGGGCTCTTGCTCCACGGAACCGAGTGAAACACAGTGTGAGGTCCCCAAGACTGCGGGCACCTGGCAGACATTACTTTCACACTCCTTATCTTCAGCGCGGACTCCGCCTGCGCCACCTGCAGCGTCTCTGCAGACGGAGGAGACGGGTGGGCAAGAGGACGGGCGGAACGGAGACGCCGCCTCCCCAGGACACGGCTGCTCGCTAAGTGTCTGCCGGACTCCAACACAACAAAACACAACTGGGCGTGGGCCTGGCATGTGGGGACCCCAGGAAGGGGACAGATGACTGAATACACCACATCAGAACAAATGATGCTGGGCTGCATATGTGGGGAAAAAATAGGTCTTCACTTCCCATGGAAGAGGAAAATAGGTCCATGACGTGCCACACGGAGTCAGTATAAAAAGCTAATAACAAGCTGCAAGGTCACCTGAGGGGTCTGAGCTGGAGACGCAGCAAGAGCACACTGAGGGGCTTGAGTCCAGAGGCTCAGCCGGACGTGGGGCAGCACCCGGCGTCGTGAGCAGGAGGCAGGCACACGCCTCGGGGTGCCGTAACCTCACTGCTGCTTACTCTTCACCCCAAACCTCAAGGATCCTGTAACCATTAGGTTCTAATCCAACATTTGGTTTAAAAACCAAGACCCCACCCCCCGCCCAAGTACCTGCTGTCTTTACCGATTGCTCCAACCGTCCCTACTCAGCCGTCCCTACTCAGAGAGTCGAGCCGCCAGCCCTGCCCGCTAAGGAGCAGCAGTCCATTTAAACACAACTCAGCAATTCTGATGTGTAGTCACCAAAACGGAACTTCTAACGCAAACACTCCTATCTTCCACATTCTCTCCACTAGCAGGGACATAACAGTGTACAATTTACACGATGAATTACCACCAAAACACCCACAGCAATTATGCAGAAGGAAATACCAACACCGCCACAGAGGAATGAAAGACGCGGATCAGAGATTCGAGCAGTTCCCACAGTGAAACAACTCAGAGAGTTGGGAGACCTTCTCAAAATAACATTAGAGGAACTCTTTAACAATAAGAGAGCCAGTAATTACACACTAGGCTTATTTTGCTCTCCAGTCAGTGGCAAACATGCTTGATTCTGTCAGACCATTAAACAGCCTGGCGATGCTTACTTTGGCTGAGAACACACAACCATTAAGTATTTTAATAGGAATTAAACAACGGAACAAAATTCTATTGTATTTCTATATTTATATTTGAATAAAAATTTTAAAAATCTTTCATACCAAAAACAAAATAAAATTCCACATAGTCAAGCTTAAATAAAAGTTTTTAGCATTATATGTAGGTAATGGTGCAACTGTGATTTTTAAGGATTAATTTCAATGATCTCTCATGCAGAATAAACAGCATATTTCAGAATAAGTAGGAACACAATATACACCAATACACAGAAAATGTATTAACACAAGCCTTAGGGTATCAAATCTTCAGGTAGCATTGTGTAGCTTTAGCTACAGTGAAACGGCCCATACTGGAAATGGAGATGCAAACGTAAGTAGTAATTACACTAGACAAAATCCAAAAAGGTTTTTTCTTAAAACCCATATTTGTAAGAAAAAAGGAGAGAGGGAGAGGAATGTAAACGAATAGGGAAGGATGGGCCGGAGGCAGGAATCAAAAGGGCTATTTTGATATCTCCTTTCCTCGCACAATGAACGGTAAGGAAAGAGTGACAGGCAGGAACCATCGAAATCAGGCTGCATTAAATTAGGGCGGCAGCAAGTGAGTGGAGAGAACCAGAAACTCCCCCGCAGGCGGTTTCTCAGCATCCACTGCACGTCAACTCAGGACGCAAACGGGAATCTAGAACACCCGCATCTATGGCATCTGCAACCCAGTTAGGAAAATGTCACAGAAAACACTTTCTGCTGAACGTGAGTATTTGAGAATCCTTCCCAACTATGTACATGCAAAAAATATATATTTTTTATATCTCAAAAAAAACCTTACATATACATAAAAAATATATATATACACACACACACACACACATACACATACACACACATATATATCTCACTCTGTTGCCCAGGCTGGAGTACAGTGGTGTGATCATAGCTCACTGCAGCCTAGAACTCCTGGGCTCAAACAATCCTCCCACCTCGGCCTTCCAAGTAGTTGGGACTACAGGCATGTGCCACAAAGCCCAGATAATTTTTCTTATTTCTGTGGAGACAGGGTCTCACTATGTTACCCAAGCCGGTCTCGACCTCTGGCCTCAAGCGATCCTCCCACCTCAGCCTCCCAAAGTCCTGGGATTATAGGCAGGAGCCACCATGCCCAGCCACAAAAATATTTTAAACATCCCTAATAAACATATAAAAATCCCATAAAACATGGTGACTCAAGATGGCATAATAATTAAGACCACGGGTTTGAATTCCTGTGTGCCACGTATTAGCCAAACTCTTTTTTTTTTTTTTTGAGACAGAGTCTCACTGTGTTGCCTGGGCTAGAGTGAGTGCCGTGGCATCAGCCTAGCTCACAGCAACCTCAAACTCCTGGACGCAGGCAATCCTTCTGCCTCAGCCTCCCGAGTAGCTGGGACTATGGGCATGCGCTACCATGCCTGGCTAATTTTTTCTATATATTTTTAGTTGTCCGATTAATTTCTTTCTATTTTTAGTAGAGACAGGGTCTCACTCTTGCTCAGGCTGGTTTCAAACTCCTGAGCTCAAACGATCTGCCCGCCTCGGCCTCCCAGAGTGCTAGGATTACAGGCGTGAGCCACCGTGCCTGGCCTTAGCCAAACTCTTGACTCTCCTAATACTCGGTTTTACCATCTACACAAGGGGGACAGTAACAGTAGTCACTCTAAGGGTTGTTGGCATTAAATGAGATAATACACAGAAAGCAGCATGGCATAGTGACCAGAATATAGAAATCCCCCAATGAACCTTCAGAAAAGAAAGAAAAATCTCGGTTTTGGCTTTAACACCTGTTATAACTGAACCTTCAGTTAACACGATGTCACTAAAACAGTGGCGAGATCAATGCAGAACAGACAGTGGCAAAGCGCTCAGGTGAAGAGAGTTCCAGCTCGGCGTTCCCCATCAGTGAAAGGGCAGCCTGAAGGTGTCACAGGGACAGAAGCGCGACACAGAAAACTGCCCAGAACAAATGAGGGGAAGAGGCAAGGTGAAGCACCCACAAACGTCACATTAAAAAAGCCAGAACAAAGCCAATTTACTGAAAGCAATGTTGCCTTGAGCAAGACTGTTTCTTTGCTTGTGTGTGGTCAACAGCCTGCTGGCCACTAGTTCTTAGTTTTCCACACTGGTAAAATCTGGGGACGAAACTACACGATCTCTGAAACAGATCCAACTCAGGTCCCGCTCGGTCTAGTTCTTTTGCTGTAATTCTTCCCTTTTCTGTCAGAGGAAAATGAGTGGGTGTGATCTTTTTCTCCATTAATTCACAAATCGTTTCAAAGCATTGCATGCCTAAAAAGTAGCTGCGGTTATCGTGACTGTGCTCTCATGCAAGCCGTACTTAGAAATGAAGACAGTGACAACGACCAGTGCTTGTCAACAGTACACATACCAGCTCCACGTCAGACGGGACATTCAATCCCAAAGGGGCAATGAAGGGCTCTTCGTTTTCCTCTAAATTTTCAGCCTCATTTTTTTCTGCATAAAAAGAAAAAAAATTTCAGAACCATGACCAGGAAAGGCAGTACAACTACAGGCAGCAGTGGGGGAAGGGCAGTGACTGGCGTCCCCTGGGTCTTTATCTTTCTGTCACTACTTCTGGAAACAACTTTCAGCTTTCTCTTCTGTTCCACCACATGTAATGAAACTCGCTGCATGAGATTCCACACAGGTGGGCGGTACCGCAGGAGTGTTTACAGGGTCAGACTGTACAGCTGTTTGTACCCATGGTGGGGACTGGTACCAGGACCCCCATGGACGACCAAATCTGAACAAGCTCAAATCCCACAGTTGGCCCAGAAGCAGCATACGAGAACAGCTGGCACTCCACGTACGGGGGTCTCGCATCCCTAGAATACTGGAATTTCCATCTGCGTTTGGTTGACATCACACAAGGTAATCAATTCCTAGATAACAGATTCCATCACAAACTGTGTAACACCTGGGCATAACCGCCAAGGATCCCCCACCCAAGCACAAGCCCTTTCTTCCACAAATACTCAGACGTATTTTTCCATTCCCATTTATTTATTAATAATTCACTTAACAAATAATTTGTCTCTTATGTGCTAGACAAGGTACTACGCATTATTACTTTCTGAATTCTAACGTACCTAAATACATCTCAATAATGCAAATGATTACTCATTTAAAAAGATTTAGTGAAATGTACAAAAATATAGTAGAAAACTTTAATAAGCTAACGTTTTCGGAGATTGCAAAATCTACTCAGCTTTTTATTTCAAAAAAGATGACATCAGAGAAACAGACATTAAATCTTCATCAAAATAAATGTTTCTATTATATATAGTGAAGCCTCTTGAAGAGATCAACAATTCGCAAAGACCTCCTATTAAACCTAATTCTGTGAAACCAAGTGGGAATTTTAAGCAGGTTTCACCGTACATAAAAACTTGGGTATTCTAGTCTGATCAGATACAAGCTGATTATACATTCCTATTAAGTTAGAGTATTTAACACAGTCTCACTTGCTTCTGATCCCTTGTTCCTTCCTAACTAAGAACCTGAAGTGAGTGGGAGGACAGAGAATTACTCCTGCCCCCCAAACTCCCTGTAATTAGCAACTCTGCTATTCAGCTCCAGTAACCAAATGACACAGTGGAATTAAGAGATACCAGAAGCACTGGTCTGCAGAGATTTCTACTGGCAAAATGCGAAGTCACAACTTGGCATCTCAAAATCTCTTTGGGAATGAGATGAGGGGTGTGTGTTTAAAAATACAACTTTTACTATATTTTCTTAAAATGAAAAAAGGGGTCAAAAACTTTGTCTATTCAAATAGCCTTTTCTCAGTGTTGAGTTGTTCACAAACACAAAGCCATCCTAACTGAGAGAGCTGTTTGGGATACGCAGGTTGAAGAGATCTGTTTGTCCACACAGGCCTTTATTTACAGGAAGATGGCTTTGGTAGCACGAAATAAAAAACCAACCATTGCAATACAAACTCCAATTTAAATAAATTCAAATAACAACCTTTTCTTGTCAAAAAAATGGATATATAGTGATGATAAAAAATTACGAAAATCCAGATAGAGGCTGGGCTGGGAACAGCAGGATGTGAAAAGAAGAGAGGAGGGGCGGGGTTCCCAGAGCAGAGGCGCCACCGGGACACTGTGGCTAACATCTCAAGGCTTTAAAATACTAAAAAATGCCAAATGCTGGAATATAGAAATTTTGGAAATCAAGTAGTGTTTAGATATGTTGATGGCTCGGGCAAAAAAGTTTATTTTGTTTTTATTTGAAAAGAATGTGACACTAGCTGGGTGCAGTGGCTCCGGCCTGTGATCCCAGCATTCAGGTAGGCTGAGGCAGGAGGACCATTGGGGCCCAAGAGTGCGAGGCTGCCATGAGCTGCGAGCACAACACTGCAGCGCCAGCCCTCGTGCCCAGGCAACAAAGCAAGACCCTGTCTCCAAAAAAAAAAAGAAACATGACACTAAACTTGGCTGGCTGTTATTTGTACTGGGTACCAAACTGAACTCTATATAAACTGTGTGTGTACGGTGTTTTATTTAAGTAATAATGCAAGTTAAACATAAAATGTCAAGCCCTAAGTTTCACATGGGCCCAATTTCCATTAAAAACAATTAATCAGCATATAAGGCAAAGTTCTGAGAACATAATTATAGAAAGAAAAAACATCATAAAATACTAAAGAGAACTGTATGCCAACAAGAAAGCATACTAACACTTGGGATATAAACTAAATCACGCTGAAGCCCTCAAAACTCAATAATTATAACAAAGTTAGTATCATTTAGTCCAATAATTATGCTGAAACAATGGTCTACTAGATAGAACAGCGGCTGAAAAACTCTTTCTATGAAATGCCAGATACTAAGCAGTTTCAGCTCTGTGGGCCACACGGTCTGTGTCATCTCAGCTCTGCTGCTGAAGTGCAAAAGCTGCAACAGACGACATGTAAAACCAGTGAGCACGGCTGTGTTCCAATAGAGCTTTATTTACAAAAACCCGTCCGTCAGGCCTGTGGTCAGGGCTGCTGATCCCTAACCTCGCATGTTAGGGAAATTAATAATGAATTTTTCTAAAGATTTGTTGCTATGATCTTGAAAAAGACACGTGAACTTTACATATAGTCATCCTTCCGTATCCTAAGGGGACTGATTCCAGGACCCCTGCAGATATCAAAATCCTGGGATGCTCAAGTCCTTTAACCTGCACACATCTTCCTGTATATTTTAAATCATCTTTAGATTACTCATAATACTTAATACAAGGTATATGTGTGTAAATAATTGTTATCTTGAATTTTTAAAAATTTGCAGTATCTTTTATTGCTGCATTGTTATTTTCTTTTGAATATTTCAGATCTGTGGCTGAATCCACAGATGTGGAACCCACGGATACGAAGAGCTGACAGTATTTCAACTCTTCCTTTGTGCAATGGTGACAGTATGTATCCCTTACTTCTGACACGAAACACTACGAATTGAAAGCTGAAATGATGTATATGGTTCAGAGATGAGACAACAAAATCTGAACTATCTGGAACTCCAAAAGGGTTAACTTATTCTGGATAAATGAAGGGGTGTTTACTACTTAGGCCTGCACAAACATTTCCATCTTAACGCGGAGGGACAGCTGGGTTCAAAAGTCAATGCGAACAATGTTAAATGCCTTGATTAGCCTTTAACTCAACACAGTTAAAATTACACTTGAATGTCTCTTTAAAGCTCATCAAATAGAGCTGTGCGACAGTAATTCTGTGCCCACAAAGTAATGAGCAAGACTAAAGGAAGGTCAAAAAGGGAAGTCTGGCCGGGCGCAGTGGCTCACGCTGGTAATCCCAGCACTTTTGGAGGCCAAGGCAAGAGGATTGTTTGAGCCCAGGAGTTTGAAGTTACAGTAAACTATGACTGGGCCACTGCAGTCTAGTTTGGGTGACAAAGCAAGACCTTGTCTCTCAAAAAAAAAAAAAAAAAAAAGGAAAGAAAGAAAAGGAAAAGCCATATGTATGTGTTTGTCCCTACATCCTATTGTTCACCCAGGATCACAGCCCTCAGTGAACCGGGATGGGGAGAACCCTAGCATAGTTCCAGAGTGGAAGGGCAGATACCATTTTGTTTTAATATTAAACTGATATAATTACCTCATACTTGTTAATAGATTTGTTACTTAAGAAATTAATTAAGTCCCAAATAACAAATTAAGTTAGCTCTAAAATCAAATCTCCACAGAATGTAATCTCACTTTATTATTCTAAATATTTGAATGAATAAGTTTCTAAAGTTAAAGTTCTCCTTCTTGGCTGGGTGCGGTGGCCCATGCCTGTAATCCTAGCACTCTGGGAGGCCGACATGGGAGGATCTGAGTTCAAGACCAGCCTGAGCAAGAGCGAGACCCTGTTTCTACTAAAAATAGAAAAAATTAGCCAGGCCCAGCTACTGGGGAGGCTAAGGCAGGAGGATCACTTGAACCCAGGAGTTTGAGGTTACAGTGAGCTGCAATGATGCTATTGCACTCTAGCCAGGGCAACAGAGTGAGACTCTGTCTCAAAAAAAAAAAAAAAAAAAGCTCTCCTCTTTAAACAGACTATCCTGAATATAAGTTATCCATCTTTAGTGTTCCAGGTTCACATTATTGTTACTGATAATTAGCGACTGGCCATAATTCAGTGCTACGATGCTGGTACTTGAGGCTTACTGAAGGGACTAAGGACATTTTTTTCTGTACTACATTAGGCCACATTTTTAAGTAACAGTATGCTTTATATTCAAAGTTTCCAGATTTAAGCCAGAAAAGCACACATTTAAAATCTTTAATTTAAAATACTATAAGTATATATACCCTGGGTCCTACTAAGACTACCAGGAAGCCTTTGTTTAGCAGTAACTAACTCTGCAGGGGTCCCCCCGCTGGTGTGTGCCACCATTTCAGTCGTGCAGGGGACACGCGGAAGCAGGTCAGTTTGAGGCGAGGCGACATTAACTTATCCTAGTTAATGCCTATTCTTTCAATGCTCCAGGAATGAATCACTGAGCTAGAAACAAAGAATCCAGAATGAGTAATTTTCTGTTAACTGAATCAAAAAGAAATAAATGAAATTTGATCCAATGTAGATAATGAGAGTCTGAGCTCACTTTTCACTTCCATTAACAGCTCTTTTTCTAGTTTTTAGCTTTGTTTTTTCACCAAAAGAAGGAACATTGCTAACGTTTTTGGTACGTGTCACAGTGGTGTTATAATTAGCGTCCATAAATGTGTTCTGAGGACTTGGCCATGCTACCTGCAGTACGGGGCCCGGGAGCACCACCCCAGGCCGCTCTCCCGGCTCACCGCGCTGTTTGGAAGGCTCCTCCTCCTCCGTTGGCTCTGACGGGTCGTAATAGTCGCTACCATAAGTGAACCCCACGGCATTGTAGCTCCCATCCTCGGCCAGGGCTTCACTCAGCCGCTTGTATTCTTCCTCTTGAATAAAAATGAGAATTTTATTAACAAAAATGGAAATTTACCGAGAAAAACTTTATATATTTCTAAAGTTGTAGCTATCAGTAAAGCATACAATGTACGTTTTACAACCTCCTTTTGAGGTAAAAATGTTTTCAAAAGTTCACACTTTATATCTATCAATATGTACTTTTGCCAGTACATGTTTACCCACAGACAGCTGAATACACATCTTTTGTGGAATATTTCTTCCTGCTGAGAAAATTTTGGGATTAAGAACTGTATTAAAGATTGTTATGGCAAAGACAAGAACATCAATTTTAATTTATACGATACTGTTAAAGAAGAACAGTTAAAGAGTTTGGTTTTTGTTTTTTTTTCAAATCCCAGTCTGCCCTCAAAAGCTGGGAAAATTCTTTGTGGCTCTATATATAAACTATCCTGAGGTCCTCTCAGAACGCAAAGACTCCTGTTTTTCCAATCCACTGGGTACTGTCAAGATAATATCAGAAAGAGTGAGTATAAAAAAATGAATGGGAGTAAATTTTTAATACTTAAAATTTTTTAAAAAGTTTGTTGCTTAAGTAAGTTTTTCTTGAGCAGTACCTTGCCTTGCCTCCTCCTCAAGCAAGTCCGTATGCAAGGCTAAATACCTCTCTTCATCACACAGGGCATCTACTCGTGCCTCCTCTTCAGACAGCTGGTAATCTCTGTTCCACGTGGAATACTCAGCATCGTACTCAGAAAGGTCATGCAGGTGACCACGTCCATCATATCTGTAATGTGAACAAGCTGGTCAACAAAAAGAAATTAATGTCTAGATTGGCGTGTGTGTGACATTTTATATATTTATACTTACCAATTAAAATAAATAAAAATATTAAAACAAACATAAAAACTCTTCTGAGATTTATATTTAATTTTGCTAGTCATATCTCACCTACTTTTAAACTCAAATTATCTTAACAAAGTCAAAATTCCTTTCTACAGTATGATAAAACTTATAATTAAAGGCAAACAATCCTTTATTAGTATAAATGTTATCCATTTCACTGGCAGTTCTTACCATTATGGTTTGGTCAACCATTCAGTGCCACTTGCAAAAAAAAAAAAAAAAAATCTTTTTTTCTGAGAAGTCAAATATCATAGCTTACATTCACACAAACCGAATACATAAATACCTATCCGTAAGAACCAAACGGTCGAAATTTCCTCGCTTCTTTCTGCTAGTCCCGAACTCTCAGGAGAGATCTTCACCAAAGAAACTTGCGTCGATGGGAGGTAAAATCTTGGCTAGGCTCGCCCCCTAGCCACTTGGCTGAGGAAATAAGTGCTGGGTTATGTGATAGAGAGACACACATACATAGGAACAGTCACATATACATGCAGTTCAAGGAGGTTCACTGGAAACAGAGCAAAACTATTAGAAGATGCAGGGTTGGTATTTCCTTCTGAACTTTATACCTCCAGGAAATAACACACACGAAGACACATCCTTGTTTCTCTTGAACGGACCAATAGGTACTTTAGCCAAATTAAGAACGTGAGCACTTTCTGCTACGCTGCTGACATAAAAGATTCAGTGAAGGTGCCGTGAACGCGAACTGTCGGATAACAAGCGAGTCAGTGCATGTTATTAAAACACTCAGATTCAGGGTTTCGAAAGCAAATGGAGAGAGACAAGCAAAAGTCTGCCTAATTTTCTAATGCTGCCTTTTGTAATGGGGACCAAAAATGTTAACGTTAAAAAAAAAAGAAACAGGGAAAAGGCCAAAAATTCCAGGGTAGCCAAGTTATTGCATTTTATGGAATTTCAAAATTAATTTTACTTTGATGTGAACCTCCTTAACTTACAAATGTAGATTATTTTAAAATATTACACATGTACATGTGTAGCGTTTGCTCCCCAACAGTTTTGGAAGACCTAACTCAAATCATGTACAGAATGATATGGAAAACTGCATAAAGAGCTCAGACTCCATTGCTTACCAAACTTTAATAGTAAATACCACAAGTAACACTTTGGAAAAGCAAGCCTGATAACTCAGGTGGCATTGGATATAAACCATGGCTTAAAGGCACAGCGCATTTGAGCAAAGCACGGAGCCATCAGATCCAGACCTGATCTGACCTGGCAACCCTCCCTGCACGACTCCTTGTTTTCTAGATCTAATTCCGAACGGAAACGTCAGGGATGGAGAAAGGCCTATTTGGTCGTTAATGTGTCCATTCTGGCCAGCTCAGAGGTCATCCCTACAGTCATGTTCCAGGGCTTTGCAGAATCCAGTTTTAATGGTCTCTCAATTGATGGGCTTCCTTCACTTAAAGAGACTATTCCACAGTTTAATGGCTGGTCACGGTTAGCTTTGCAGTCTGGGCCCCAGAAGCAGTGTTGCCAAACTGGCAAAAAACAAAACAAAAAACCCACCCCACCCCCAAAATGCAGGTAGGAAGGGAAGGAAAGGGGGAATGAAAAAATGGGAGGAGAGGGGGGAGCAAACAACCTACATCATGTAATGTCATCCTTTTCAAATCAAACACCTTTAGAAATCCCTGATCCCAGGCCCCCTCTGCCCATAGTCGCTAAACATCTTCCAGGGCGATCACCTAAAGCAGGTTTTATCCGAAAAGAAACAACACGTCTGCGTCCCAGCTCCACCCTGCAGTTTTAAGAGACAGTGAAACCGGCCCTAAGAACACTACCTCTAAGAGCAGGGCCAGGGTCCGCACGAAGTCAACTGACCTCCAACGGATGGGCAACTTAACCCGCTACCTCCACCTGTCAAACTCGTCGAGTTATCACCGGGGAGGGGCCGCTGGGGGGAGCCGAATGTCACCGGCCAAGCACAGGCGCTCCACTGAGGGCGCTGGGGCACGAAAGGTTCAGGCTAACTCACAGGGTCCAAAAGAGGCTTCTAACCACGGCCTGAGTGTGCGGCGTTTCAGAGGAATAAAAGCGCGCGTCCCGGGCTGCCCTCCCAGCGCACCGAGCAGCGGGAGCGCACGACCCCGCGCGGCGCCGGGCGGCAGGCCCCAGGCACCGCAGCTTCCGCCGCGCGGCATCGCCGACTGCAGCCCGGCGACAGGGGTGAGGGGTCGAGGGGGGCTGTGGGAGCAGAGACGATCCCTCCGGCGACAGACACGGCACGCAATTCCAGCCAGTTTAGGGCAGGTTTCACCGACCCCCAACCCCAAGAACACCGGGGAGGTGGGGACCGGGGAGGGGGTGTCCCCCAGATCCCCGCTGGCTCCAGAACACCCCTTTTGAGTCCTGGCCATCAAGTCAACATCAGACGAAATCAGGCGAGTGAGGGAAGGGGAGGATCGACGGGTGGGGGGAGGAACCGACCTGTCGATGAGGATCTTGTGGTCCCCCATCCAGGGGATGAGGTGCTGTCCCTGTTCCTGGGCCAGGGCCCGCTCGTCGTCCCGGAACAGTTTGCAGGCATAGCCGAAAACCAACAGCTCCACTCGGCTCCCCCCACCGCCGGCGCCGCCGGGCCCGGCCTCCTCCTTCGCGCCGCTTTTCCTCTCGGGTTTGGCGCGGCCTCCGCCCGCGCCGTACATGACAGCGTCCCCGGCGTCCAGGCCGGTCCTCTTCTGCGCCGCGCGACGTCCCGGATGCCTCCGCCTGGCCTACCCCTTCAGTCAAAGGCGTCGCTTCCCGGCCGCAACCTCAACACCGCCGCCATAGCGGGCCACAAAATGGAGGCAGCGCAACTTCCGGCAGGAGGGCCCGCACTTCCGGCGATTGCACCGGCAGATTCGCCACAGCTTGGAGCTGTCTGAGCCTCTGGAAAACATGCCGACTTCAGTTCTCGCATTCAGATGCGTCTCCACGACCGGAGCTGCTTCGTGAAGGGGAGAGCGCATTTTTAACTTTTATTTTCTGGGGCGGCCATCAAGAACGTGACGAAAGCGCGGCGTGGGATCGCGCGCCGGCTCCGCCGCGGCCGGTCGGGGAGGTGACGGCGGCGCAGGGAGGAGGCCAGGCTCGGCCCCGCGGGTGTGGACCGCCTCGGGCCCGCCGCGGGCGCCGTGTTCCAGTGGCCGGGCCGCGCTGGTCGTGCTCTGCCCGGGGCGGTGCAGGCCCTTCCTCACCCCGTTCCCTTCTCGGTCGCAACGGGGACGTGACCCTGGGCGCGCCCACCTCGGAAGGTTGCCGAGGCAGCTGTCAGGCTTGTGAGCCGGGAAGCCCGCGCGGGTGACGGGATGTTAGAGCCCGGGGACCCCGGACCCCCGTCTCGGAGGCAAGTCGCTGGTGCGGCGCGATCGTGCCCAGTGTGCTTCCTCCGGCTGCGGTTTTCCCGCCTGCGGTTCCGCTGGGCTCTTTCGGGTCCTTTCGGCTTGGCCTTTCAGGTGGGAGGGGTGGAGTGCAAAAGCTCGGACTTGGGGACTGGATCCCCCAACTCGTGCCCGCGACCGGAAAACTCTGGGGTGGGCAGACGTTCTCCCTTCTGGGCGTCGGATCCCTTCTCTGCAGAATAACGACGTCTTTTTACCAGCAATGTGGAAATGAGACGAAGCTCATGAGTGTTAACCGGTGTTTGAAAATTAAGCAGCAGCGGTTCCCCAAAAATGGGCTTCATTCAGGCTTCCCCCAACCGGGTCGCAGTGTCTTCACCGGGCAGCCTCCCCACCCGGGTTTAGCTCGGCCATCCCGCTCTCGCGCGGCCTTGTCCGTCCGCGCTGTGAGTTCCCCCCACTTGTCGCCCCCGGCCCTGCCGATTTGTCTTGCGGCGTTCACCGCCACTTCGCTGATACGTCGGGTGTTTAGTGTCCCGCTGGAATTAGCTTTAGGAGAGCTGGGACTTCGTTCGGTTCCCCTTAGCATCCTGGGTGCCCTGAAGAACACCCGGCATCGGGCGGGGCACACGCCGATTAATACCCGCGCGGCGAGTGGGCCGGCACCTTCCTGTCCGCCTCCCCTGCTGCTGCTGAGGATGTGCCGTGTCACGGTGACGCCATGGATCCCACGTTGGTTGTCCCCAGGCGTGTGCTGGTCTATTGGTGTTGGGCTCCCTTCAGGCTTTGCCTTGGGTACGAGGAGTAGGGTGTTAAAACAGATAAGAAGGCCGTTAGCCTCAGGTTGTGTCTGTAACTGCAGATCCCAGGCAAGCAAACCAACACTTAATTCAATTTGAAAAGCGACATGAAACTTAGCTTAATCAGAAACCACCAACTAACTTCGAACGGGGGCCTTTGCACTGGATCATACCCAAGTAAGGCAAACGCCTAGCTGCAGCTACTCGAGGGATTGCTCTGCTCTGCTCCCGTGTTCGGTATGGAAGCCGCTGCTCGTGTTGCAGAGTGGAGCTCTCTGAACCTCTTCCAGTTCTGAGTGCTGCCTGATTCATGAATTGCTTTTTGCTCAAATAAACTGTTTGTCTAAAGTTTTTCTTTTAGCAGTTCTGGTCTCAGGAATGGGGCCTGAAGGAAACCTCCCCCGTCCCCCCAGTGATGACCCCTGGAGCAAGAAGCAAACAGGTATAGGTGCCCCTCTGTGCAGGACAGTTTTCTGGGTGGACTTGGACTGACCCAGTTCTCCCCACTTCTCACTTGTAGTTCTCAAGGATAACTGTAGAATATCCTGGCAGTGCAACATTCTGAGGTAGGGAGGGACTGGCTGAAACAGCCCAGACTATGTTCCAGCCGTCCCCTAGAAACAGGATGTTCTTCAGTGCTTTAGCCTGGTGATCCAGGTAACCCTGAGGTGTTTAACCCAGGTGGGCTGCCTTTTGGGGTCTCTCATCTGCGGTGTGAGTGGGGCACACACAGTCAAGACTCCATCTGCCCTGGGCAGCTTTCTGAGCCTTGGGGGATTGGCGTACAGTGAGCCCTGGGCTTCTGTTGCCCCTTGCCACCTGTCTGTAAGTGGTAGGCCCACTGCATGTCACTTGTTGCTTTCGAGGGTGTTCTGTCTCACGGATTAGGGTAAGTCTGTAACCAGTGCACAGTGAGTCTGCCTCGCTTAGCCCGTTGTGCTCACTGCCCTTTGCTGTGCATTTGGAGGTCACTGCTGGCAGGTCCTGCTTAGATGCAAGCTCCACAACTTCTGTCGAGTTCTCCAAGTTTATTTGAACATTTTTGGTCTGAACTGGGTCCAGAAGTCACAGTGGAAACTGGACTGGGTCCAGTCCGAGGCCTCTGGTAGGTGAGATGACAAGAAGACGGGGAACCATGGGTTCTGCTGGATCCCAGGAGTCTGGTCCTCCATCTGGAACTCCAGCCGATTTCACGTGTAAGGACTAGGGACTCAGAATCTGTGCTTTCCTGGAGAAACGGGTAAACCTACCAAAGGTAACTGGGAGGTACAATGGCCAAAGTGAGGAGGTTTTAACCTAGATAAAATTACTCACTTGCAAGGCGCATTAGGAAAGAAAAGATCCCAAACACCTCAGAAGCAGTGGGGTATAGTTTTGACTGGCATGCAGAGGCTTCTAAAAGGCTAAATGAACAAAAGATTGCCTCTCTAGAAGACTCCTTACAGAAGGCAAATGAAAAACCTAAGCAGCTAATTAATGAGAAAAAATTGTAGGTTGACTGACTTAACTCTGCCCCTTTCCTCTCTCTCTCCATCCTCCTCTGCCAACTCTGGATCTGCCGACCTTTATTTAGCCCAGTTCCCTTCTCCACAGACAAAGAGAAAGCTACACAAGGGCTTTATGAAGGTGGGCCCTCAGGGCAACCGGGTCTGCTTCCCTAACCACCTTTATGCCTCATTCAAAATCTTGAGTTCAGAGCAACAGTGAAAACTACCAGAAATTTGCAAAGACATAAAAAATTCTCACTGTGATCCAGAACTCTCGATCTTTACCAGTTTGTTCACATGATAACGGGGTGCTGGGAAACCTGTAATTGGACGGCTGGAGCCAAATGGGAGGTGCCTGAGAAAGATACTAAAGACCCAACCGCCCAGTCATTCAGGGGTGGACCAAGTTGGGAAAAGAACACAGGATGTCTTAGAATCCATCCCCAAAATATTTCCTAAAGAAACTCCATAAAACCAAATCTTTACATCCAAAGGCACAAAATTAAGACATCGTGTCTAAATGCCATCATGTGCAAAGAAAGAAAGGGTATAGGTACTGGCCCAGTTAAGACAAGCTCTCAGGGAAAAGAAGGTCACAAAGCCCTAACTGGCCTGTCACTCAATCTTGTAAACAGAGGAAAGATGAACCAGTCTCTGACCATAAGGCAAGATTAGAAATACTATTGACACTTGTCAAACTTTCTGGTCTACCCATGCTGAGTCTGGACATAGAAAATGCTTCCCGCACTCAGTAACCTAGTTAAAAAATACAAGCTGGGTTGGGAAGCCACCTGGCTGGCTGAATTAGTCTCCAAAATGTGCCTTTCTAGCATAAGGACAATTTTCAGCCAGTTACTTTGAAACTCTTTTGTAAGAGAAATTTACATTTATAAAGAAAAGGTGTATTTGTAAGGGTGACAACCTCTCTGCACCACAGAGGAAGGACAATCGTTAGAAACTCTCACAAAGGAGCAATTTACATGACCTTTGTGTGAGGCCATTTCCTGGCGTCTTGTTTCAACTGGGCCTTTATACACCTTCCTTTCTTTGCCAACTTGGCATTTAAGCCTGAGGTCTAAGCGCCCAGCCTTTGAGATGTAAATTTTCTACCTTGCCTTGCTGAACCGCCAACCTTTTGGAAATGCAATTCAGGGGGCCTACTTTGGAAAAGGAAAAGGAGGAAAAGGAACTATTTGGAAACCGGCAAATGAAGTCTTTGCTTTTTGGCTAAAAAGCATTAGCCATCTGGATATTCTGCATATTCTTTATAAACTAGTGAGGTTTGTGCTACTGTACCTGGCACTTGGCTGAAATGTTAGAATGAAATAAAGGTATGACACTACTGGACTTCAAAATATACTACAAAGCTATAGTAAAAAAAACAGCACGAGGCCAGGCATGGTGGCTTATGCCTGTAGTCTCAGCACTTTGAGAGGCTGAGGCAGGAGGATTGCTTGAGGCCAGGAGTTTAAGACCAGCCTGGGCAACACAGTGAGACCCTGTCTCTAAAAAAAAAAAAAAAGTATATTTATAAATTAGCCAGGCATGGCCTGGTAGCACGTGCCTCTAGTCCCAGCTACTCAGGAGGACGAGGCAGGAGGATTGCTTGAGCTTAGGAGGTGGAGGCTGTACTACGATCACACCACCGCACTCCAGCCTGGGTGACAGAATGAGACGCCGACTCTACAAAAAATTTAAAAATTAGCCAGGTACACTGGTGGACACTCGTAGTCCCAGCTACTCAGGAGGTTGAAGGGCAGGGATCGCTTGAGCCCAGGAGCTGGAGGTTGCAGTGGGCTGTGATCACGCCACTGCACTTCAGCCTGGGCAACAGGGTTAGACCCTGTCTCTAAAACACAAAACAAAACAACAAGAACAACAACAAAAGTCAGCATGACACTGGCATAAAAACAGACACACAGACCAATGGAGCAAAATGGAGAACCTGGAAATAAATCCACGTATTTATAGCCAACTTATTTTTGACAAAGGCACAAATAACAATGGGGAAGGAACAGTCTCTTCAATAAATGCTGCTGGGAATATCTATGAGCACAAAAATGAAACTAGAGCCCTAGACCTCTACTCTCTTCCGTAACAAGACACAATTGGAGACACTGGTTATATCACCAAGGCTTTGACTAGAATGACATATTTTCAGATATGTCCGTACTGCTTTGAGAACTTAGAATAGACTTTATAGAGTCAACCCTTAGGAAGACTGGACTGGTACTTGTCCCTTACAAGGTTCCTGACCTTAAGGTAAGTACAAAATGTCACTTTCCGACAGGCCCAGGAACCTGAAGATATTTTAAGACCTGGACAAGAGAGAAGTCACTGGACTCACACAGGTATCACAGACATGGTCTGGGGGTGAATCTTTGGCTTCTCTTCCCAGCCTCGTGGCTTTTAAAAGAATTTTAAAATTTCTTATAAGAAATTCCTGCAAGGCCAACTTTAAAAAAGCCTATGTGGCCAGTCACTTTTCTTGCTGTACTTTATACAAATAATTGGGCCAAGTATAATAAGACTAAAACTTATTTTATAAGTAAATTAGCCCTACTATAATTTATTCTTAGCAAAAAAAGAAAAACTAGAGAAAAAATGATGTTTAAAAATAAACATATAGTACACCTGTTACTAGATTCTAGCCTTGTCCGTTGTTTTTAAGTTTTTATTATTTGCCTACAGTTTAGGCTAAATCCTAAATTCTTTCCTGGCTACAAGTCTCCAAACTAACATTTTCAAATTTTCCTCACTTGAAATCACTAGAAATTGAACCTGTGCTTTTCTTAGAGCCCTACGAACCGAAGCTAGACAACTCGATATAAATCTCAAGAAAAATCACCACAGTTACTCACATACAAACAGCTTTCGTGCCTGGTGAGGTGGACGGCTCAGAAAGTTCACCGTGACACCCGGTTCAAACCTCAAGCCTGGCCGCGACTGTCCCCATCTTGTGCGTGACACGGCAGCAGCACAGGAGGCTAAACAACCACTCGGCTTCCCTCGGAGCACAGCACGGGGCCTGGGCGTGCACTGCCATCCATCCGTGCCCGCTGGGCTGTGCGGGCTGTGATCTGTGACCTGTCAGTTCTCAACACCGCCCATGGCAAATCCAAATGCATTGAAATGCACAGAAACAATGGCAGATGCCACACGCACCACAGCCGAGAGCAGTTCACCTCTAGGGATCACCAGAGAGGGGGAGGTGGGCGATCGAAAGGGGCTTTGGATGTCTCAAGTGTTTGGTTTTAACATGAGCCAAGTGTATGCAAGTGTCGCTTGTGTAACTGAAAGTCAGTTTACAGAAATCCTGCTTTGGCGGCAGTGGCACACCAGCTTGCAGAACACGGAACTTCCCCCGATAACCTCCAGGTCACCTTGGACAGTTTACTTTGACAGTAAATGGGCTCCCAAATTAACGCCCAGGGAAGATCTTGTGATTCGTGATTCGTGGTGACACCCTGTCCCTGAGTAGAGAGTCTTATGGCGAATTCCTCAAGCTGTTCACCTGCTCATCAACGCATAACTTACAGGCAGTGAGAGGACCCTGCTTTGTTTCTGAAGGATGAAGTTGACCGCCTGCCTTGCAGGTAGAACGTTTCCGGCTGGATGCTGCAAGCCATATCCAATGATTGCAACCTCCGTGTCCTCCAGTGACAAGGGACAGCTCTGTGTGCAGAGCCGCCCTCCTCCTGACCCTACCTGCGAAAGCCACCTCTGGAACACTCCCACCTCTGTGCTGTGTTTTCCCAGCACATTTGGCGTTAAATAAAGCCTTTATCAAATTATTTCTATCTCGACAGCTTTAATTTCAGCTGACACATCCAAAAAACAATCAGAAAAGCTACTTAAACTACAAACAAACAAATAACAGGAAAACTGCTGCCGGTGTTGCCGAGGCGGTGAAGCCCTGAGGAGCTGAGAGCCGTGAGGAGGAAACTTTCCGTAGTGAGCTTGGGAAAAGCAGAACTTGCTAAAACTGACACATGAGGAAATAAGAAACATGAACAGTATTGTATCTGTAGAAGAAATAGTTGCTATAATTAGAAATCTTACCTGTCAGGCAGGTGGTGAGGGACCTCGATCTCCTAGGGACAAAAGCCGGCACCCCGCCTCGGTGCTGCTCGAGCGATTGCCACACCCGGGGGAGGAGGACAAGGGCCGGTGCCCCGCCTCGGTGCTGCCCCAGCAGCTGCCACACCCGGGGGAAGGAGGAACCCCCCTGCCAACCTGCACAAGAACGCAGGGAATCCCCAGCCCGAGGGCCAGACAGCCCAGGCGCAGCAGGGTCTGGACAATGACCTGGAGTAACCTGAGGCTCAAGACTCCATCATGTCACTAACTGTCCGTGAAAGTGGTTCCATGGTGACGTCTGAACCACGAGGAGGGCCCAACCCAGACAGTATAAAACGGGACCCCAGACCTAACCAGGGCCTCTCGTTCCGACGGGGGCCTGTCTGTCGTCTGTGGCGAGTGCGTCCTGCTCTTGCTCCCTACACCTGTCCTGCTCGTCCTCGGTAGGCCTCGTTCGAGCGCGCTATCCGCGAGTCTGCTGCTTCTGCGGCCAGGGGCACACGGAGACCGGAGGACAGACACACAGCCCCACATTACCCCCAAACTCAGCTGTTCCAAATGGCTTCACAGGTGAATTCCTCTAAATTTAAAGAAAACGTAACAGCACGCTCACACAGACTCTTCCAGACTATTGTGAGGCCACGTAACCTTGACACTGAGCCTTGACACGGGCATCATCAGAAAGGAACACGGCCCACAAAGCAGATGCAAACTCACAAAGTAAGATTTTCATGAACGGAGTCTAGCGGGGCGTGACCAAGGCAGGGTTTCCCCAGAATGCAAGGTCGCGTTAACGAGGGAAAACCAAACAATGTATGCACCACTTTAAGGGAATAAATGTAAATTCTGTGATCATCTCAATAGATGCAGAAAAAGTATCTGATAAAAGTCAACACATTTATAATGAATACTCTTTGCAACTTAGGGACAGAAGTAGCTCCCTTTACTGTGTATGAAAGGCATCTTTAAACAAAGCGAGTCGGTGAGCACGGTTGCTAACCGTGAAGTTCGGGCAGCTCTGCCTGGCCCAGGCGAGGGACGGGAGGCAGCTCTGCCGTCTGTTCATACCGCGCCTTCTAGCGGGGGCTAAGCTAGTTCCATTCAGTAAGGGGGGAGACAAAACGGCAGTAGGGCTGAAAAGGAAGAAATAAAACTAGCTTTATTTCCAGACGAACATCCTTAGCTATGAAAGTTAAGGAAGTAACACGGCAGAGTTGCTGGGTACGACGTCAGTAGACAAACGTAGCTGGAAGATACCAAGTACCTAAGAATTGACCTAAAAAAGCCGTGAAAGACCTCTACACACCGGCACCCACGCGCTTCACAACATCACTGAGAGAAACTGCAGGACCTGGATAGGTTCTCTGCAAAAGTGGGTGTTCAGATGTTCCAGGAAACTATAAAAAGAGGCTCAATTTTTAGTGGACATACAAAGTACAACTGCAGTCAGTGCCATGACTCGCCCGTCAAATGGCTAACGGGGCGCCGGCGCTCTGTGCGGAGGCTCCCGGGGAGGCGGCACACGCAGAGCTCACGCGTGCCGCCGGTGGAGCAGCCGCCGCACGCTTGTCAAGCCGGTTGTGCCTACCGCAGTGAGCGAGTGCACGTGTGTTCCAGCAGCCCCGCTCCACACACGCACCCAACAGGTGTGTTCACGTGCTCCCCGACAGGCACGGGCGAGAATGCTCGCAGCAGCGCTATCCCGAGAGCCCCAGGTGGAAGCACATGTCCGTCGACAGCAGGGTGGGCAAGTACACGACGTGGATACGTGCACGCGTGCAGTGGCGCTACGCAGCAGCGAGGTCGCTCAACTCCAATGGTGGGCAACGCGGCTATCTCGAAGGAAGGCAGACGCGCGGGGCAAGCAGAGCACGTTCCAGTCGTGGCCGGACGACATGCTCCCCTTGCAGACAGAGGCCAGCACAGCTGCCTGTGGGGTTGGAGGTGACGCGCAGTGGGCAGGGGCACCAGGGCTTCTGGGGACCTGGCTGTGCCCTGACTCGCGGTCCGGGTGCTGCTTACGGCGCCGTGCTCGCTTTGGCGAATTCCATCACACTGCCCATGGCTGACTTGTGTTCTTTCCTGTGTTTCTGTAACTACAATTAAAATGGGTTTTATTTATTTCTTTAAAACTGTAAACTGAAGAATGGAAGAGCACAACACATTCCAAACCCAACCCTCAGACACCGTCCCCTGCAGCTGGGGGCAAAGTCCCAGTGAGAGAGCTCCATGCAGCCTCCGTGGGCAGCCTCCGTGGTACAGCCTCTGTGTGCAGCCTCCATGTGTAGACTCCACACGCAGTCTCCGTGTGCAGTCTGTATATGTAGCCTCCCTGGTACAGCCTTCGTGTGCAGTCTGTATGTGCAGTCTCCATGTGCAGTCTGTATGTGCAGCTGACTTCAAACTGCACCCTGATGTCACGGAGCGTGGGGCTGGGCAGCGCCGCTGTGGGAGACCATCGCGGGCCACCGTGCAGTCCTGCGGCCACACGGACTCAACAGGAGGGAGCGCAGGTACCTGCGGCGTCCAGTATAATAACTGGGAAGTGACTTGTAACTATTACTTTGCTTTAATACAATTTACTTAATTGTAAAATTATATAATGTAATTTTAATAACGGTGGTGTTTAACGACTGACTCTGGAATTTCCCGAAAATCTAACAGGCGGCTCCGTGAGCCTGTAAGAGCTGACTCTGGCGCACCCCTACCGAGGCCCCTTGGGCGATGGGCGTCCCTTCCCTGTCCTGTACAGGCAGATGACGTCACGGGTCAGGTGGCCTCCTTGTCCCCTTCCCAGCTCCCTGCACCTCTCCCAGGCTGGAGCTCCGCTGTAGCACCGGGAAGTGCAGAGGCCCAGGGAGCTGAGGGTCCGTGTGTGCGGCTGGGCAGACGGGCGCAGAGATCCCATCCGTGGGTCCCGCCATGAAGGCAATGCTGTTTCCTACACACCTGAGGTCGAGGCTGCAATGCCTGGACAGAGCCTCGTGCAAGCTAGAAAAAGCACTGCGAGGCTGACACCCGGCACCTGTGAGTGACCCATAACCCCTCCTCGACCCTCTCCTGCCCCCTTCCAGGGACCCTGAGCAGTGTGCAACCTGCACTCCCGTGTGGGGCAGCCCAGACTCAGCCCTCGGGAAATGGGCTTGAAGTACGTTTAAAGGGTCCTTCCCCCCCGCCCCCCCCCCGCACTTCCGTCCTAGTAACTCATCCTAGGGAAGTAATCAGAGGTGTGTGCGAAGATTTATATCACAACAGCATAGTTTATAGTGGCGGAAAACACTGGAGACAATCTAGATATTTAAAGCGGGGGATGCGTTACATGAATTATTGTCCATCACTCTCACCGCAGACCGAGCCAGCATTAAAAACGGCGCTGTAATGTGCACAAGGACGTCTGAACAGAGATATTCATTACGGTGCTGTTTGTAACGAAAGCCTGAGATAAATGCCCGCTGATGGGGAACCACTTAAATAAACGACGGGGCATCTGTACAGCGGCACGCTCTGCGGCCGCTGAAAATAACGAGGCGTCCGTGAAGGTGCCACCTTGGAAGAAATGCGTGATGTGAAAAATGCATACAAGTATGCCACCATGTTTGTATGTGTGTATGTGGGTGTGTGTGCTTGCATGTATGCATATTTGCATGCATGTGTATGTTTTCAAGCATGTATGTGCACGCATAAGAGTATTTGTGTGTATGCATGTTTGCATGTGTTCACATGTGTATGTGTCTGTGCTTGTATGCATGTATTTGTGTATGCACACGTTTGTGTGTTTATGTGTATGTTTCACATGTGTTATGTGCTTGCATGTGTGTATATGTATGTATGTTTTCACGTGTGTATGTACTTGTTCAGGTACAGATTATCTCTGGAAAGACTTAAAAACGGCCGCGGCTGCGTTTAGAGAGGCTGAGGGAGATTTTGTGGTCAACGTAGCAAGGAAGAGACCTTTTCCTCCCCATGGGTTCCAGTTTTACACTCCGCACTTTCAAACCATGGATTTGTCTTATTTGGGGGCATAACAGCAAACCAGGAGAAAGGTCCGCGGGCAGCACACGCAGGCAGGGAGGCGCCCAGCCCCGCCGGCCCGGGCCCTGCCGCGCCAACGCCCAGCCTCAGCACGCAGCACGCTCTGTGTTTTTAAAGAAACTCTTCATGGTTTGGAATAGTTTTAGGTTCACCGAGAAGTCGTGAGGATCGTTTGAGTTCTCACACACCCCAACACCCGGGTCCAGTTTCTCTGTTGTCAACATTGTCCGTTACATGGCACCTTTGTCCCAATTCACGAGCCCTCGCCGGTGCATTGTATTAACCAGACGCCGCGCTCTACCCACACTCACTAGTTCCCCCGATGTCCTTCTTCTGTCCTGGGACCCCAGCCAGGATCCCATGTGATGTTCAGTTGTCTCCCTGGACTCCTCCAGCTGTGGCACTTTCTCACGCTGTCCTGGTTCTGATGACCTGGACAGCGGTGCGGAGAGCCGGGCAGGCGTTTTCCACAAGGTCCCGCACTGGGGTTTACCGGTGTCCGTCGTGCTTTACCGAGGTGGGTCCCGGCACCGCATCACACCCAAGGTGCGTGCGGCCCACACGACCTGAGTTCTTGCTCGCATGGACGGCACGTCCCAGGCGCGCGTGTCCACAGGTTTCAGCTCTATTTGGAGAAAGACTTAACACGTTCTGACACGCACGGGCTTTCTCTTCAACTCTTCCAAGACTGTGGCATTGATTTTTCTCATCTGCAGGTCGGAGGACTGGGTTCTGGAGCGGGGACGCGGAGGTCGAGGGGGTGCCAGCTGACCCATCAGGGAGGCAGAGCAGCACCGGGGGCCCAAGGAGGGGACGGAGGTGGTGGGGACACAGAGCCGCCCCACAGGCCTCCAACCTGCTCATGCCCAGCGAACCCTCTGCCACGGTCCCGCCTCGCTCCGGCCGGGCGGATTCTGTCAGGAGGGAGAAAGCACGGCCCGAGATGGCGCTTCCGAGTTGTTGGATCACGTAATAAGGAAATCTAGCTACTTTAGGTGGTTTCAGGTGTGGCCACATTCTGGTCTCTGAAGACATCACCAGGAAGTTTCTCTCTCTCTCAGGTGCTTAGCTCTGCCCTCCTCGGTGCTGGCTTCAATCTCAGGCCCCACAGGTGTCCCCTGGCAGCTCCCGGGTCCCCTCACCAATGCTGCAGCACCTCCCACCTCATGCTCTCAAGAAAGAGCTCACGCCTTCCCCAACAGCTTCTGTGATGGTCCTGATATTGCTCTCATCGGCCCAGCTGAGGTCACGTGCCCACATGCCAAATGATGCTGTGACTCAGGATGTTGCGTGTCCCTTACGTGGACTCTGGTCACATGATTCACACATAGAGGCAAGGGCCCCACCCAGACCCCAGGGACTGAATTCGGGGAGGGGTTGACCCCACATGGAAAGCCGAGAGCGTCACTGGGGCAGGAGGAAGGGGGAGCCGGAGAGGACGGCACCAGTGCCGCCGCGGCGAGCGTCCCTACAGCAGAGACAGTGTCCTCTGTGCTCAGGAGCTGCCGTGTCTATGAATTCCCTGAACAGCCTTTCTGGGCTTGTCAGATCCTAGAGAAGCCCCCGGGAGCGTGTCGGCCGCGCATTTGAAGAACATCCATCACGTTCACGCAGCGGAAAAAAGGCTGAAAGCCCTGGTCTGTTTCACACCTGAGTGAACAATGAAGTCTTTTCGTCCGTGAGGACTTGGGCTGTGGAGCGAGGGCCCAGGAAGCCGACTGGATTCTCGACGAAGCTCCGTCGGTTCTGTCACTCGGGACCCAATCCCGGGCCGAGGCGTGGCAGGCCCTTATTCTTCCTGCAGTGTTTGCTACAATTTATTGCCCGGGATTAATGCCACAGCAGTTTCCTTCCTGTGATTTAGAGCGTGCCCGGAGACCGGGACGGAAAGGTGTTTACCGGACCCCGTCCAAGGCGGCCTTGCTCCCGGCATCGTGCACTGTGACACCCGAGCCTGGAAGAAAAGCCCTGCAGGCCGGGATCTGGGGCAAGGTGGCCCCACGTCCACCCCATGCTGGGGGGTTCGGGGGATGCCGGCAGGACCCGTCTCTGGGCAGCAGGAGCCGAGAGCACAGGCTGAGCTGGGACGGGCCTGAGCTGGGATTCCGCATGCGGCCGTGTGACCAGACGTGGTGCACTGCCTGTGCGACGCACACGGCCACGTGTGAGAGTGAGTGGACATGTCACAGCACTGGACAAGCGATGGGTGATAGAATTACGGTTGTGGCTGTTAATGGCGCTGATGATGTGTTTGTGGTTTACTTTGACGCCTGCCGGCTTGTGTGTGAGTGCACTAGTGTGTGTGAGTGTGAGCACGCATGTGAGTGTGGGTGTGAACACGTGAGGAGGCAGCTCACCCGGCCCCAGTGTAACGACCCCCTGTAAGTCCCCTGGGACCTCAGGGGTGGCTCTGGCTTCCTGTCTGCCCAGCCACTCGCGGGGCCCCTTCCTGCCCCCCAAGTCCTTCTGGAGCCCTGCACCCCAGGAGAGAGTGTTACAGCAGACCGGGAATAGACCGACATGTGCACAGAAATATTGGCAAAAACAGGTTTATACGCCAGCGGGCTCAGATGGGGATTTTTCCCTCCAAATTCTGAGCACCAAAGAGCATTGCAGTCTCTTATACACTCTGCTTAAGGGGGAGGGGCACGGCCACAACAGGGTTCACTTTAGTGAGGCAGAGTCCTAAGTTACTTTACAGCCTGGTACACTAATTGCTACAGGTGACTTATGAGGGGAAAGGTCGCAGGGGAGGAGGGGCCTCAGGTAAGGAATGCAAAGGACAAAACCTGGTAGTGGAATTTTCCAATTTTCCACTTCAAGAGAGGGGCCGGGCCGAGCCGGGACGGGGAACTGGGCGCCCGTGGGTCCGCGTCGCTCGTGGCCAGCCGTGGTTTCATCGTCTCCGGGAGGCAGCCTGTGCGGCTGCAGCCCTGTCTCTGTGACTCGATTTACCTTCACTCCCACGGGCGGAGTATCAGTGCGACCTCTGACCTCCAGCTCCGCAAGCTGCGACGGGAGTGGCTGCCACACAGGCAGCCTGGGGGTGAGCACAGAGCTCTGCAGGCCTCGGACAGACACACGGACAGACAGGTGGATGAACAGACACACAGACAGACAGAAGGACAGACACGGCTCCGCTTCCCACCAGCTGCGAGGCCGTGAGCGGGTCAGTCGGCCGCCCGGGGCCCTCCTTGCTCACCTGCGGGGGGACAGCCGACGTCCCCCATCTGCCGACCCCCTCTTGAGGAAGCCACGTGCCCTGCGGGTCCTTCAGAGGATGCTCCGAGCTCCCCCTCCCCCTCGTCACACGGGGAGGAGCTTCCAGGAGCCCCACAGGGGGACCCTCCCGACCTCTGAGCAGAGATGAACGCGGCTGCGAACCCTCCAGCTGAGACCGGCTCCTGGGGGCGGTTGTAAAACGGAAGCTCTTCTAGGAAGATTGTTCTGCTTAGACTCTTTCTCCGTCCGGGTTTCCACTTTCGCCAAACCTTGACCTGAACTAAATTCAATCAAGAAATCTTCCCCGGTTTTGGGAGAGCAGAGAGGAGATTTAGGTGAGAAAACCAATTTCACAGAACTGCGGGGAGGAGACCTTCCCTCGCCTCTTATTCTCGGTGACTGGGCTAAACTGACGGAGGAGAGACTCTCGGGAAAGAAGCGCCCCAGTTCTTTAAGTTTTAACTTCACCTGCGCGGGGGCGTCTCAGAAGCGAGCAGACTCCGACGGAGCACAGAGATTTGAGCGCTCGAGTGCCACATTATAAATACTGGGGTTGGGGACACTGTGGGCTGGCGCCTGCGCCCGGCTGGAGAGGAGACGCGGGAGAAGACGCCTCCCCAGTGGGAAGGGGAAGCGGACACGTAGGTGACCACATGTGCGAGAAACTGCACGTGTGAGAGGGTGGGTACATGCATATGTGTGAGTCTGTGCACATGTGAGCATCGGTCAGTGTGTGCAAGTGTGCGTGTGTGCACGTGTGAGAGGGTGGGTACAGGTGTATGTGTGAGAGTCTGTGCACGTGAGCATTGGTCAGTGTAGGTGTGTGTGTGTGCATGTGTGTGCACGTGTGTGCACAGTCACCCTTCCTCCCAAAGGGTGGAAGTCACGCTTCATCTCTGCATGTGACAGAAACACTTGGTGAGCAGCAGTTCATGAGAGGTATACAGCAAAACTCATTGCACACTCCTGGGGGTTGCTTGGACGGCAGCCTTCTGGGAAGAAGGATCAGGACCTTTTCTGGATCCATTTTGAGGACAGATACCCCAAGGCTCAGAGCTGCGTTCGTGTCCTTCCCGGAGCCCCCGAAGCTGCAGGAGCTGCTGCGGCACCGTGACTGAGCTCCTCCCCAGAGGCACCACTCCTGCCCGGCCCTGAGCCGCCCCAGCCGTGCCGCCCGATGCCCGTGGGCTGCAGGTGATTCCGTCTAGAACCCGCCTCGCCCACGTGCTTCTCCATCAGGAACGGGGCAGCCCCCTCCTTCCCAAAGCTGAGCTCCCTGCAATCTCTCAGAAAGTCCTCCAGATTCTGCCTGTAGACGCACGTGGCATCAGCTTCCCCTGCCCTGCACTCCTGGGGTTTGCCCCTGGACTGTCCTCGGGACCCGTCGCCTCTCCTCTGGGTCCTGCGGGGCGTCTCTCTGGCTGCTGCTGCACCAGGCCCGGCAGGCAGCTCCCCACACGGCAGCCTGGGGTCACCCTGCGGCACATGTCAGACTGTGTCCCTCTAGCTCCAGCCCTGCAGGGGCGCCCACCTGCTCCTTAGACCCCTGCTGCTCAATCCGCCGGGGCAGAGCCTTGGTCCTCACCAGGGCCCGTGGGCACCCGGCTCCCGGCCCCTACAGGGGTTGTGCTGTGTCACCAGTGCCAGCCTGTGGGCTGTGAGCTGCGGGGACAGAAGAGGGCCAGGGCTCCCCATCCTCCCTCCCAGGGGCCAGGTTCTCTCTGCGGGGCACGTTCCGCACACGCAGCAGCTTCACACAGCCCAGGTTACAGCCTCAGGGTCCCCGTGAGGAGGGCCTGGCCCGTGCACTTTCTCCCACGACAAAGCTCAGCAGGCGGGGCCAGCAAGGGGCCCAGCCCCCGGCATCCTGCTGCTGTGCTCAGACCCTACCCTGCCTGGCCCCACCAGGGCCTCGGCATTCAGGCTTGTGGTGTCTGACTTAGAGGATCAAAGAAGAGCGTGTCCCCGGGCTTCCTGGTTAATTGGCCATGTGGGAGTGACTGATATCCCGGAAGTGGGGATAATTGAAATCACTGGCTCCGAGCCTGAGGGGGCTGGTGGGGACATACTCTGGGATGAGGGAGGAGGAGCACGGTGGGGAGGAGAGGGCTGGGGCAGGGTGGGGAGGGACCTCAGTGTGCACCTGTCCAGTGTGAGCCAGCACCCCTGGAAACCGCTGCTGTCTCCTCTGCTGCTCGGAGGACGAGTGAATGGGCCGGTCCACGCGGAGCTCCCTGCGCTTGGCGGGGTTCATTTGCAATTCCTCCCAGGCGCTGCCCGTGCCCACAGCCTGCTCCTCTGACTGTGGAGGGCCATTCCACCGCAGGGACGTGCTGCGGTTTGCTGTCCCTTCCCTGGTTGAGGGACACTGGCATTGTTTCCAGTGTCTGCAATTACAAACAAAGCTGCCGTGGACATTTACGTACAGTTTTTTGTGTGAACAGTTTTCATTCCACTTGAGCAGTACCTGGGAGGGGGCTGCTGAGTCATACAGAGAGTGTATGTGTAACTGGACGAGAACCTGCCAACCCGTGTCCAAAGTGGGCACGCCCTGCTGCGTGCAAGAGTTCCTGGGGCTGCACATCCTTGACAGCAATTAAGCTTTTAAAAAAGAATCAACAAAGTACAAAAAAGCTTTTGCATAATTCTTTGAGTACACGTGGGTGTCTACCTGTAGGATAAATTACTAGAAGGTGGATTTGTGCAGTAAAGGATTTTAAAGATGAAGAAATGTGAAATTATTTGCACAATAAATTTGCTGAAAGCTGACATAAAATCAGAAATTTTGAGTCCCTCGTTTGACCCATTTTTCAACAAATACTGAAAATATGGGAAGCAAATGGTACTTTGAGGGGTTATTGAACATTTAGTAATTGGTCTCTTCATTACAGGGTAAGTAGAAGGAGGGACAGTTGAATGGCTGCCTGGCTGGATAAATGGGTGGATGTATGGATGGGTGGATCAGCAGACAGGTGCATGGATGGATGTGAGGATGGGTGAGTAGGTGAGTGGATGAATGTATGTACGTATGGGTGGATGGGTGGATGGGTGGATGTGTGGATGGGTGGATGGAAGGATGGGTGGATGGGTGGATGTGTGGATAGGTGGATGGAAGGATGGGTGGATGGGTGGATGG